>JAAWVA010000044.1:736252-783545 GCA_015227895.2 Colaptes auratus
CTGCCCTGCCTGCTCTGCCCTGCTCTGCTCTGCTCTGCCCAGCTCTGCTCTGCTCTGCTCTGCCCTGCTCTGCTCTGCCCAGCTCTGCTCTGCCCTGCTCTGCTCTGCTCTGCTCTGCCCTGCCAGCTCTGCTCTGCTCTTCCCTGCTCTGCTCTGCTCTGCCCTGCTCTGCTCTGTTCTGTCCTGCTCTGCTCTGCTCTGCCCAGCTCTGCCCAGCTCTGCTCTGCTCTGCTCTGCCCTTCCCTGCCTGCCCCTGCTCTGCCCTGCTCTGCCCAGCTCTGCTCTGCCCTGCTCTGCCCTGCCCTGCTCTGCCCTGCTCTGCCTGCCCTGCTCTGCTCTGCTCTGCCCTGCCCTGCCCTGCCCTGCCCTGCCCTGCTCTGCTCTGCCCTGCTCTGCTCTGCCCTGCTCTGCTCTGCCCAGCTCTGCTCTGCTCTGCTCTGCTCTGCTCTGCCCTGCCCTGCCCTGCTCTGCCCATCTCTGCCCAGCTCTGCTCTGCCCTGCCCTGCTCTGCTCTGCCCAGCTCTGCTCTGCCCAGCTCTGCCCAGCTCTGCTCTGCCCAGCTCTGTTCTGCCCAGCTCTGCTCTGCTCTGCTCTGCTCTGCTCTGCCCTGCTCTGCTCTGCCCAGCTCTGCTCTGCTCTGCTCTGCTCTGCCCAGCTCTGCCCAGCTCTGCTCTGCTCTGCTCTGCTCTGCCCAGCTCTGCCCAGCTCTGCCCTGGTCTGCTCTGCTCTGCCCAGCTCTGCCCAGCTCTGCTCTGCTCTGCTCTGTTCTGCCCTGCTCTGCTCTGCTCTGCCCTGCTCTGCTCTGCTCTGCTCTGCTCTGCTCTGCCCAGCTCTGCTCTGCTCTGCTCTGCTCTGCCCTGCTCTGCTCTGCCCAGCTCTGCTCTGCTCTGCTCTGCTCTGCTCTGCCCTGCTCTGCTCTGCCCTGCTCTGCTCTGTTCTGCCCTGCTCTGCTCTGCTCTGCCCAGCTCTGCTCTGCTCTGCCCTGCTCTGCTCTGCTCCTGCCCTGCCCTGCTCTGCCCTGCTCTGCTCAGCTCTGCCCAGCTCTGCTCTGCTCTGCTCTGCCCCAGCTCTGCTCTGCTCTGCCCTGCTCTGCTCTGTTCTGCCCTGCTCTGCTCTGCTCTGCCCACTCTGCTCTGCTCTGCCCTGCTCTGCTCTGCTCTGCCCTGCCCTGCTCTGCCCTGCTCTGCTCAGCTCTGCCCAGGCTCTGCTCTGCTCTGCTCTGCCCAGCTCTGCTCTGCTCTGCTCTGCCCACTCTGCTCTGCTCTGCTCTGCTCTGCTCTGCCCAGCTCTGCTCTGCTCTGCTCTGCTCTGCTCTGCTCTGCTCTGCTCTGCCCTGCTCTGCTCTGCCAGCTCTGCTCTGCCCTGCTCTGCTCTGCTCTGCCCTGCCCAGCTCTGCTCTGCCCAGCTCTGCTCTGCTCTGCCCAGCTCTGCTCTGCTCTGCTCTGCTCTGCCCTGCTCTGCCCTGCTCTGCTCTGCCCAGCTCTGCTCTGCCCAGCTCTGCTCTGCTCTGCCCTGCTCTGCCCTGCTCTGCTCTGCCCACTCTGCTCTGCTCTGCTCTGCCCTGCTCTGCTCTGCCCTGCCCTGCTCTGCTCTGCCCTGCTCTGCTCTGTTCTGCCCTGCTCTGCTCTGCTCTGCCCAGCTCTGCTCTGCCCAGCTCTGCCCAGCTCTGCTCTGCTCTGCTCTGCCCTGCTCTGCCCAGCTCTGCTCTGCCCAGCTCTGCCCAGCTCTGCTCTGCCCTGCTCTGCCCAGCTCTGCTCTGCCCAGCTCTGCCCTGCTCTGCCCTGCTCTGCTCTGCCCTGCTCTGCTCTGCCCAGCTCTGCTCTGCTCTGCTCTGCCCTGCTCTGCCCTGCTCTGCCCTGCTCTGCTCTGCCCTGCTCTGCTCTGCCCAGCTCTGCTCTGCTCTGCACTGCCCTGCCCTGCCCTGCCCTGCCCTGCCCAGCTCTGCTCTGCCCAGCTCTGCTCTGCCCTGCTCTGCTCTGCCCTGCTCTGCTCTGCTCTGCCCTGCTCTCCCCTGCTCTGCTCTGCCCTGCTCTGCACTGCCCTGCCCTGCCCTGCCCTGCCCTGCCCAGCTCTGCTCTGCCCTGCTCTGCACTGCCCTGCCCTGCCCTGCCCTGCCCTGCTCTGCCCTGCTCTGCCCAGCTCTGCTCTGCTCTGCTCTGCCCTGCCCTGCCCTGCCCTGCTCTGTTCTGCTCTGCACTGGGGAGGACACCTCTGGAGTGCTGGGGCCAGGACTGGGCTCCCCCCAAGTTGCAGAGGGACTGGGAGCTACTGGGGAGGGTAGAGAGGAGGCTGGGAAGGTGCTGGGGGGCCTGGAGCAGCTCTGTGAGGAGTAAAGGCTGAGAGCTCCCTGGGGCTGAGAGCCTGGAGGGGAGCAGCCCCAGAGGGGAGCTGAGCAATGCTCAGCAAGAGCTACAGGCTGGGGGGCAAGAGGCTGGGGCTGGCATCTGCTCAGTGGTGCCCAGGGCCAGGCCAAGGGGCACAAACTGGACCCCAGGAGGTTCCATCTGCTGATTCCCCAAACAGCAGCTCAGAAATGTGAGGATTTAATACATTTCAGTCAGCACTTGGTGGCTGCACTCCAGCCCCATTTGTGCTGCATTTGAGGATCCAGAGTGCATTGAGACACAGAACCTGAACCTTCCCCAGGCTCCTGCAGCTCTGCCACAAGAAACAAGGCAGGAGAACAGGCAGCAGCAGCTCTGCCCAGCACCTGCCAAGGCTTCCCTGCTGCCATTCCCCAGGCAGCAGCTCATGGTCAGCTCTGCCCAGCACCTGCCAAGGCCATTTCCCCAGGCAGCAGCTCAGGCTCAGCACTGCCCAGCACCTGCCAAGCTTTCCCTGCTGCCATTCCCCAGGCAGCAGCTCAGGCTCAGCTCTGCCCAGCACCTGCCAAGGCTTCCCTGCTGCCATTCCCCAGGCAGCAGCTCAGGCTCAGCACTGCCCAGCACCTGCCAAGGCTTCCCTGCTGCCATTCCCCAGGCAGCAGCTCAGGCTCAGCTCTGCCCAGCACCTGCCAAGGCTTCCCTGCTGCCATTCCCCAGGCAGCAGCTCATGGTCAGCTCTGCCCAGCACCTGCCAAGGCTTCCCTGCTGCCATTCCCCAGGCAGCAGCTCATGGTCAGCTCTGCCCAGCACCTGCCAAGGCCATTTCCCCAGGCAGCAGCTCATGGTCAGCACTGCCCAGCACCTGCCAAGGCTTCCCTGCTGCCATTTCCCAGGCAGCAGCTCATGGTCAGCTCTGCCCAGCACCTGCCAAGGCCATTTCCCCAGGCAGCAGCTCATGGTCAGCACTGCCCAGCACCTGCCAAGGCTTCCCTGCTGCCATTCCCCAGGCAGCAGCTCATGGTCAGCTCTGCCCAGCACCTGCCAAGGCCATTTCCCCAGGCAGCAGCTCAGGCTCAGCACTGCCCAGCACCTGCCAAGGCCATTTCCTGCTGCCATTTCCCCAGGTCCTGTGTGTGAGCTGCCAGCTGGGACCTTGCCACCCCTGCCCTGGCTGGGCGCACAGAAGGGATTGTGCTGAGCAGGGGAAGGAGAACTCCCTCCTTGGAGGTTTGGTGGTGAGATGGAGCTGGATCCCTGCCTGCCTGCATTGCAATCCCTCAGCTCTCCTTGGGACCAACCCTGCCTAGCCCCAGGGGTTCCCTTCCCAGAGCTGTTTATTGCAGAGCATCCAGCACCAGCCACTCCCGCTGCAGGGACCGAGGCACTGCCAAATGAAGTCCTTTAATGACTGTTTTGGGATTGATACCAGAAATTCTGATGAGGTTCAGCACTTTTGGCCTGTCTGTCATTAAGCTCATTTAATATGCAAATGAGGCATGGCTCACTGCAATGAAGGTCACACCGGGAGGGTAGGGGGGGCGGAAAAATAAAGACCCAAAGGTGGCTTTTGGGCTTTGTTGTGTTCCTCTGGGAAGGCAGAGTGGGATGAAGCCGAAACCCAGGGACAGGGCATCCCTCACCCCTCTGGGCAGCCTGGGCCAGGCTCTGCCCACCCTCAGCAGCACCAATTGCTCCTTCTCTCCACTCCCAGTCTCCCTCTTGCACTCCCAAACCATCCCTCCCCCCTTTTCCTGCCACCACAGGCCCTGCTCCAGACTCTGTCCCCAGCTTTCTGCTCAGCACTGGGAGGTCTCCAGAAGGTCTCCCTGGAGCCTTCTCCTCTCCAGGCTGAACTCTCTCAACTCTCTCAGCTGAGGGCTTCCAGCCCTGCCCCTCTTCTGGCCCTGCTCCAGCAGGTCCCTGCCTGTGCCGCGGGCTCCAGAGCTGCCCCCAGCCCTGCAGGGAGGTCTCAGCAGAGCTCAGCAGCGTCAGAAGTTTCTTCCTTGGATCTAGGTTTGGTTTTCCCTGCCTGTCAGGTGCAGGGTACAAGAAGCTGTGTTTCCCTGCAGGAAACTGGGATACAATCCAGGGCTGATGTGGTAGAAACACCCCAAGTCTATGAACTTTGATCCTCAGCTGCCTCCTGTGCCAGAGTCTCCAGCACTCCCTTGGCCTGGCACCTTGATCTGAGGGTTTAAAGCAGAGGCTGACCCAAAACCAAGCCTACAGAGAGGAGGTCCTCACTCTGGCTCTGTCACGTGGGGCTGAGGACAGACTGCTGCTGATGATGAAGAAACCAATTAAACTAATTGGAGTCGTGACGTGGGCAGAAAAATTTGGGCTTTGTTGCTGCTTGTGCAGGTTGGGAGATGCTAATTTGGGGGTGACCAAGCAGCCTGTGCCATCAGCACTGAGGCCAAGCATGTGTGTGTGTGTGTGTGTGTGTGCCCCCCAGAAATAGCTGGGGGCTGAAACCATCCCCACAGGTCCCTTCCAAGCCCTCCGTGCTGGGATTCTGTGGCTCTGAAGTGGGAGAGCCACAAGATCTTTGGGAAGGGACTTCTCAGGCTGTCAGGTTAGTGATAGGACTAGGGGGAATGGAATGAAGCTGGAGGTGGGGGAGATCAGGCTGGAGTGAGGAGGACTTCTTCCCCATGAGAGTGGTGAAGCCCTGGAATAGGTTATCCAGGGAGGTGGTTGAGGCCCCGGCCCTGGAGGTGTTTCAGCCCAGGCTGGACGAGGCTCTGGCCAGCCTGATCTAGTGTGGGGTGTCCCTGCCCATGGCAGGGGGGTTGGAACTAGCTGATCCTTGTGGTCCCTTCCAACCCTGACTGATAACTGTGATACTAAGATCCTGACAGCTTCCTTTAGCCTGAGCAAACCAAGGAAGGGCCCAAAGCAGAGCTCCCTGCCAGGGGGCACCTCCGGGTCTCAGCTTACCCCTGGGGACCAGCTGAGGGAAACACTGATTTGCATTTTCCAGCTGCTAGGTCGTCTGCAGGACAAGGCACAGCTCAGCAGGGTGAGCACAGAGAGCCTCTGTCAGGTGGTGATCAGTCCAGAAGAACCCTGGGGTCCCTCTGCAGGAGGCCCAGAAAGGGGAACCTGCAAAGCAGGGTTTGAAGGATGCCCTCGTGGTGCTCACATCCCCTCTGGGGCTGCTCTTCTCCAGCCTCTCAGCCCCAGGGCTCCTCACGGAGCTGCTTCGGGTCCCTCAGCACCTTCCCAGCCTCTCCTGGACTCTCTCCAGTAGTTGCCAGTCTGTCTGGAACTGGGGAGCCCAGCCCTGGCCCCAGCACTCCAGAGGTGTCCTCCCCAGGGCAGAGCAGAGGAGCAGCAGAGCAGAGGAGCAGCAGAACCTCTCTGGTTGTGCTCTGCCCACACTCAGTCACCTCGGACCCTACAGGCTGCTCAGAACTGCAGCTCTGCCAGGCCTGGGACTGCCCTCTGTGTGCCACCTGCCAGGAAAATGCTCACCAAAGCCAAGCAGAAAAGACAAACCCCAAGCACTGAAAGGCAGCAGAGAGCTGAACTCGGATGCTTGATCTTTTAATGAGAATCAGAAGCACTGCACACAGCAGTTACACCTTGTAGGAGTACAGAGTAGGAGTACCCAGGGGTTCATACAACTACACAGAGGGTTACTACACTTCACAGCAGATGCCCTGGGGGCCGTGGAGCTGTTGGCTGAGGAGCAGCTCCCTCAGCACAGCAAAAGAAAGGCTCTGCCGGGGGCCTCAGCCCCTGCCACCGAGCTGCACAACCAAGCACAGAGCACCTCCACCACCCAAGGCTACGAAGGAAGAATTCACCCTGAGAGCAGCTTACTCAGAGCAGCTGCGGACACTGAGGAGCAGCACTAAGCCCTCAGCGCCCTCCCTGCGCAGCGCTCAGGACCGTGGCTGGCCGCAGCCGCTGGGGGCTGAGCAAAGCTCCCACCCCCGGGGGCCATCGGCCGCAGGTCGCTTCCCGGTCGCTGCGGGGAGGTCTCGGGGGGCTCAGCAGGGGGAGCAGCTGCTTCCTTGGTGGAGCTGCAGCAGCAGGAAGGTAGCCATGGGGACGCTGGGACTGGCCCCCTCTCGATGGCACTGAGTCAGCTGGGGCAGAGCCGCAGGTGAGTGAAGCTCCCCCCCGTTAAGCCCAGAGTCCCTCACAGCCCCAGATCCGCGCAGGGTTAAGAAGTCAAAAGAGAGGAAAAGAATCATTTGGGTAGAAGATTGAAGACGTTTCAGAGGAGCACCCAGACTGCCAAACCCCCAGCCCCAGCTCGCCGCCGCGGGGCTGGGCTCAGCGCTCCTGCGGAGCTTGCTGCCGGGCGCAGCCGCGCTCCCGCCCCGGTGCTGCTGTGCCGGGGGCTCGGGGGCGCTCAGCAGCGGTAGCAGGGATAGCAGCTGCCGTAGCTGTAGCGGCCGCTGTAGCAGGAGGCGGAGGGGAAGCAGTAGCGAGAGCTGTAGGACGGGAGGCAGCTGCGGTAGCCGCACAGAGCGCCGGAGCCGCGGGGGCCGCAGGGGCTGCCGCAGTCGTAGCTGCGGTAGCTGTAGACGGTGCCGTAGCTGCAGGGAGCGTAGCAGGGCTCGGCACACTGCGTCTGGTAGCAGAAAGTCATCTTGGGGAGGCGCGGGGAGGCGAGCCTGGAACACAGCAAGGGAGAAGAAGCTGTAAGGCACCGGTCCCAGGGAGCAAATCCCAACCAAATGCTCTGAGCAGGGCGGGAGGGGAGACGCAGCAAATCCGGACGGGTTGCCTGGCACCCTCTGCGCTCAGCTCTCCTTCTGTCCTGGGTTTTCTCCTTAATCCTCCCTCCTCGGCAGCCTTCCTGAGCTCCCCTGCACAGATCCCCACTGGCTGCACTCTTGGATCGTGGCAGAGGAGGGGTTTTTGAACCCTGACGCCTGTGTCCAAAGGGAGCTGTCAGCAGATGAGCTGGGAAATAAAATCCTTCCTAGCCCAGCTGAGCTAAAGGCTGGAAGGGGAAAGAGGGAGACCTGCAGGGCTGACACAGATTCCAACACTCCAAAATGAGTGAAAATCCAGGGAGGAGAGAGAGTCTCCCCTACCAGCAACTCATCCACTCACAGCCTTACCCCCACCGCAGTCCTGAGCAGCACTTAAGGATTTAGTGGGAGGGAGGAAAAGAGGGAGGGAAAAGAATCCCTGAAGATCTTTGGTTGTAAGAGACCTTCAAGACCATCATCCACCCTTGAGCCCAGTGCTGCAGGGTCACTGGAACACAGCAAGGGAGAAATGTGTTTAAGGGGATCTTGATCACCAGGTGGGGGGCAAGAGGCTGGGGCTGGGAACCTTCTCAGCGCTGCCCAGGGGCAGGACATGGAGCAAAGGGCACAAACTGGAACCCAGGAGGTTCCACCTGAACCAGACTTCTTCACTTTGAGGCTGCTGGCGCCCTGCAGTAGGCTGCCCAGAGAGGCTGTGGAGTCTCCTTGTGTGGAGCGCTTCCAACCCCCCCCCGGCCATTGTGCCCCTGGGCAAGCTGCTGTGGATACCCTGCTGGAGCAGAGGGGGGTGGGGGAGGTGCTCTCCACCCCTCACATGCTGGCATTTTGTGGAGGTTTGTCCCAGAGATCAAGCAGCAGCCTCCTGCCTCTAGCAGATCCCAGACAAGCAGAGGAGAGGAGAGAAGAACCAACCAGACAGCTCCACTCTAGCCTATACCTCGACTCCTTCTTGCCCAGCTCACTCCTTCCTATTTTTGCCTCTCTTTTGGAGCTGGGAGAGGGGAGATTGAGACTGGAGATGGGGAAGAAATTCTTCAGAGTGAGGATGGAGAGAGCCTGCAACAGGTTGCCCAGGGAGGCTTTGGATTCCCCATCCCTGGAGGTGTTCCAGGCCGGGCTGGACGAGGCCTTGAGCAGCCTGGGCTGCTGGAGGTGTCCCTGCCCATGGCAGGGGGTTTGGAACTGGATGAGCTCTAAGGTCCCTTCCAACCCAACCCATTGCATGGATCCCTGAGAGAGCAGCAGCAGGAGGAGAGGGCACAGGGCAGGAGGAGCTTGCAGCCTGACTTACCGAGCGGAGGGAGGCTGCAGGTCTGGAGCTGCGAGGAGTGCAGAGCCTGAGCTTCCTCTGCCTTTTATTCCTTTATCTGCCCCAGCCCAGGGTGCTTTCAGCTCCCATTCATCACAGCTCACACTTCCTGGTGCCTGTCATCCCCTTCTGTTGCTGCAATTGTCTGCCTTTGTTTGTGACAATTACTCAGCTCTTGGCTTCCCAAAACCATGACCTTGCACTGCAGTCTCCTTTCATCTTCAGACTTCCTGGGTCAATTGCATTTGCAGAACTTGCAGTGTGGTGAAACCTGAGTTATAACAGGACAGGGAAGTAAAGGATGTTGGGAGCAGGATGGATTGATGTCCCCAGTCCCAGTTTTGGAGGAATGGGCACATTTCTGGACGTGAAGCCTGGAGAGGAGAAGGCTCCAGGGAGACCTTCTGGAGACCTCCCAGTGCTGAGCAGAAAGCTGGGGACAGAGTCTGGAGCAGGGCCTGTGGTGGCAGGACAAGGGGAGGGATGGTTTGGAAGTGCAAGAGGGAGACTGGGAGTGGAGAGAAGGAGCAATTGGTGCTGCTGAGGGTGGGCAGAGCCTGGCCCAGGCTGCCCAGAGGGGTGGGAGATGCTCCCTGGGCTGGCACCAGCCCAGCTCAGGTTAGCAGGGAGCAGGGCTGCAGGGGCTCTGGGCTGCTTTGAAGGTCCCTGCAGTGTTTCATCATTCCAAAGCAGGTGGAAATCAATAATCCATCTGAAGGCTTTCAAGCAGAGAGGATCTCTGTGGAACCTGCAGGCTTTGCACCATGAC
This sequence comes from Colaptes auratus, assembly GCA_015227895.2. NCBI lineage: Eukaryota > Metazoa > Chordata > Aves > Piciformes > Picidae > Colaptes > Colaptes auratus. Next base: position 745,391 of record JAAWVA010000044.1, read on the forward strand.
ACTGACAGGCTCAGGGCACTTGGAGAGCCAGGCAAAAGCCACTGGAGCCACAAAGATCTGCTGGGTGCTTGCACAAAGATCTGTCTTGGTCCTTGTCACCAAGGAGCAAGACAGCAGAGAGAGGAAGATGGCTGTGTGCTGGCTGCTGCCCACATGAGCAGACCCCCCCAGGTGCCACCCATGGCTCCATGTGCCACCCTCAGCTCCATGTGCCACCCTCTTGGTGCTGCTGAGGTGTTTAACTCCGTGCTGCTAATGACAGTGAACAACGCTGAGCCCTGTGGATGTCACCTGCTGAGCAGCAGCAGCAACATCCTGGTCCTGCCTGGGTGACCTTCAGCTCCAAGCACTGCTGTTTGCTGGCAGCCAGAGGAAGGATAATGACAGAGGTGCCCAGGTGTCCAGGGCCTTTCTCTGCATGTGGAATATCCAGGCCTTCATTAATACTTATTAAAGATTTACACATCCAGAGAGGTGAATGGTTTGGGGATGAATTCTAGGTGAGGGGAAGCCACCCTGCTCTTGTGTAACCTGCTGTTCAAAGCTATTGATCAGGGGCTCCTGCTCCTGTGCTTCATTAAAGCTGTAATTTAGAGCTGCAGAATTGGGGCTTAAAGTTCTTGGGGTTTCCCCACCACCACCTTCTACCAGAATGTCACCTCCAGACCTCTTTGATGCTTGCAGGGCAATTTTGGAGCTGAGTCAATTGGTACTACAGGGACAGGTTGAGGGATTTGGGGTTGTTCAGCCTGGAGAAGAGAAGGCTTCAGGGAGACCTCAGAGCAGCTTTCCAGTACCTGAAGGGGCTCCAGGAGAGCTGGGGAGAGACTTGGGACAAGGGCTGGGAACGCCAGGCCAGGGGACAATGGCTTTGAGCTGGGAGAGAGGAGACTGAGAATGGAGAGGGGGAAGAAATTCTTGACAGTGAGGATGGAGAGACACTGACACAGGGTGCCCAGGGAGGCTGTGGCTGCCTCTTCCCTGGAGGTGCTCAAGGCCAGGCTGGATGAGGCCTTGAGCACCCTGGGCTGGTGAGAGGTGTCCCTGCCTATGGCAGGGGGTTGGAGCTGGCTGAGGCTTGAGGTCCCTTCCAACCCAACCCATTCCATGAATCCCTGATGGCATTGAATCAAAGGCAGGGTTGGGCTCCAGGGCCTGAAAGATGGTTTCCCACTACGACAGCTCTCTGGTTCCAGGAGTGGTCTGTTCCCCTTTGCCAGTCACAGGAAATGTGAGGAGGGTTTGGCAAGAAGTTGCTGGTTCATAGCTCATTAAAGTGATGAAACAGATGAAAAGGGGAGGTTGCCCCTGCCACAAATAGCCCAGAACTAAATTAAGGTCCCACAAAGCAGAGGAGCACAGGGAGGCTCCTGTTGGGTAACTCCTGGGTCTCTGCACACTCTGCACTGTGCTGAAGCAGCGAGCTCAGCAGGATGAGACCAGGAGTTAATTGTGCTGAGATGAAAGAGCTCCGCAGGGTGCAGCCTGCACGTCACAGCGCTGGGGCCATAATCAGAGACCCTGCGGAGAAGCAGCATCTCCGTGAGGGGGAAGTGACGAGGGGGGAGTGACGAGGGGGCAGTCGTGAGGGAAGGCAGATGGAATTGGGAAGCTGGGGCTGGCCCAGGCTGCAGACATCCACACGCGGGGCGGGACTGGGAGCTCCATAAAAACCCCAGCTGCGGAGGGGGAGGCAGCCACTGCTCCTGCCTGGTCCTCCTGTACAGCTGGGTGAGCGGCAGGAGACTTGGGAAAGCCAGGGAATGAGGGCAGAGATGGGATTGACCCTGCAGCTCAAGGGTGGATGATGGTCTTGAAGGTCTCTTACAACCAAAGATCTTCAGGGATTCTTTTCCCTCCCTCTTTTCCTCCCTCCCACTAAATCCTTAAGTGCTGCTCAGGACTGCGGTGGGGGTAAGGCTGTGAGTGGATGAGTTGCTGGTAGGGGAGACTCTCTCTCCTCCCTGGATTTTCACTCATTTTGGAGTGTTGGAATCTGTGTCAGCCCTGCAGGTCTCCCTCTTTCCCCTTCCAGCCTTTAGCTCAGCTGGGCTAGGAAGGATTTTATTTCCCAGCTCATCTGCTGACAGCTCCCTTTGGACACAGGCGTCAGGGTTCAAAACCCCTCCTCCTGCCACGATCCAGGAGTGCAGCCAGTGGGGATCTGTGCAGGGGAGCTCAGGAAGGCTGCCGAGGAGGGAGGATTAAGGAGAAAACCCAGGACAGAAGGAGAGCTGAGCGCAGAGGGTGCCAGGCAACCCGTCCGGATTTGCTGCGTCTCCCCTCCCGCCCTGCTCAGAGCATTTGGTTGGGATTTACTCCCTGGGACCGGTGCCTTACAGCTTCTTCTCCCTTGCTGTGTTCCAGGCTCGCCTCCCCGCGCCTCCCCAAGATGACTTTCTGCTACCAGACGCAGTGTGCCGAGCCCTGCTACGCTCCCTGCAGCTACGGCACCGTCTACAGCTACCGCAGCTACGACTGCGGCAGCCCCTGCGGCCCCCGCGGCTCCGGCGCTCTGTGCGGCTACCGCAGCTGCCTCCCGTCCTACAGCTCTCGCTACTGCTTCCCCTCCGCCTCCTGCTACAGCGGCCGCTACAGCTACGGCAGCTGCTATCCCTGCTACCGCTGCTGAGCGCCCCCGAGCCCCCGGCACAGCAGCACCGGGGCGGGAGCGCGGCTGCGCCCGGCAGCAAGCTCCGCAGGAGCGCTGAGCCCAGCCCCGCGGCGGCGAGCTGGGGCTGGGGGTTTGGCAGTCTGGGTGCTCCTCTGAAACGTCTTCAATCTTCTCCCCAAATGATTCTTTTCCTCTCTTTTTGACTTCTTAACCCTGCGCGGATCTGGGGCTGTGAGGGACTCTGGGCTTAACGGGGGGGAGCTTCACTCACCTGCGGCTCTGCCCCAGCTGACTCAGTGCCATCGAGAGGGGGCCTGTCCCAGTGTCCCCATGGATACCTTCCTGCTGCTGCAGCTCCACCAAGGAAGCAGCTGCTCCCCCTGCTGAGCCCCCCGAGACCTCCCCGCAGCGACCGGGAAGCGACCTGCGGCCGATGGCCCCCGGGGGTGGGAGCTTTGCTCAGCCCCCAGCGACATCGAGAGGGGACCTGTCCCAGTCTTCCTATGGATACTTTTCCGCTGCTGAAGCTCCACCAAAGAAGCTGGAAGCCATCAGAGCCGATTCGTTGGGCTTAAAGCAAGTGGAAACGATTGGGAATGGCAACAGAGGGCAGAATGCTGCTGCAGCAGCAAATCTGGCACCAAGAAACCAGGAGGTTTCCTGCAGCTGTGAAGGAATCTCTGCAGCCATCCCTTCTGCTCCTGCATCCTGTGCTGGTTCAGACCCTCTTTGTCGGCTTTATTCTTATTAAAAACCTCAGAGCATGACCACAGCTCCCTGTCTGCGTTGTTCACTTGGAGCTGCAGAGGTTTCTCTTCCCCTGCTTGGCTGACTGGGCAGAGCCATGCTGCACCCTGCAGCTTCCATGTGCACAGAGGCTGAACCTCAGCTCCCCATCTGCAGGCCTGCTGCAAGGTCACCAAGTCCAACCCTTCCCTGACTCCACCAAGGCTGCTGCTAAACCATGGCCCTCAGCACCGCAGCTCTGCAGCTTTTCCACACCTCCAGGGATGGGGATTCAACCAACCAATCCTTAAGGAAAATGGGATGTGAATTCCTCTGCCCGGGGTGGGGCTGAGGGAGCTGGGGATGTTTAGCCTGGAGGGGAGGCTGAGGGGAGACCTTCAGGCTCTCTACAGCTCCCTGAAAGGAGGCTGGAGCCAGGAGGGGTTGGGCTCTTCGCCCACGGAACAAGGGGTGGAATGAGGAGAAATGGCCTCAGGCTGCACCAGGGGAGGCTTAAGTTGGACATTAGAAGAAAATTGTTGCCTGAGAGGGTTCAGGCTGCCCAGGGAGGCTGTTGAATTCTCACCCCTGGGGGTGTTTACAAGCCACGTGGATGTGGTGCTGAGGGCTGTGGTTGAGCACCAGGCTTGGCAGAGTTGGAGAATGTTTGGGCTGGAGTAGCTCAAAAGCCCGTTCCAGCCAAAACAATTCTCTGATTCTATCCAGCACAAGCTGCTGAGAGCCTCACAAACCCTGGTCACTGACCCCTGTGCCATTAGCCCTGTGGCTTGAGCTTCACTGTCAGCTCAATCCTGGGGAATGAGGAGAGCTGGCAGAGCAGACTCACACAAAGCAGCCAGAAGCCAAAGTCTTGATGCAAGGCAAACTCTTTAATTCAGATAGAAAATACAACAGGCAGCGAAACAAAGCCACAGAGAAACCATCAGCTGCAAACACAACCACCAGGAGGCTGCAGCAGGGCACAGCCCTGGGCTCCAGCCCTAGGATTCTCCCCTCCTGGTGCAGGTAGGGAGTCCCAGAGCTGGGCAGAGCAGAGGACACTCAGCCAAGGAGCAGCACAGGTCCCCTTGGGCATAGGAACAGAGGAGCTCCTGGAGGCAGAGCTGCAAAGCCTGAAGCCTCCATCTGAGGCTCTGCAAGGTTGCTCTGAGCCAATAAGGAGGACCAGAAAGGTCAAGCAGCAGCTTGGCGGCAGCCTAGAGAGGGGCTGAGAGCTTTGCATCTGCTGGGAGAAGGCAAAAGAGGCTGCCTGAGCAGGCCCTGGGCAGATGCAGCAGGGAAGTCCAAGGACATCTGGGGCTTAGCAGATCCCACAGCCGCTCCCATAGCTGCCATAGCAGCCATAGGCTCCAGAGCCTCCAAAGCCTCCACAGCTGCCAGAGCCTCCAAAGCCTCCAAAGCCTCCAAAGCCTCCAAAGCCTCCGTAGCCCCCACGGCCCCCAGAGCCCCCACGGCCTCCAAAGCCTCCCATCACAGGGGCTCCTGAGGAGCCCACCACGCTGGACTGGGGGAAGTTGCTGAGGATGGGCCCGGGGAAGGTGACCACCGTGGCCGGGGGCTGGATCACCACCGTGGAGTCAGGGCACTGCCGCACGCAGGCCTGGTTGCAGGTGTCGGCCAGGGGGGCCGGGGCAGCCACCCCACAGGGAGCACACAGGCTGGAGCAGGACATCTTGGCCTTCAGCAAGGAGAGCTGCAAGACAAGGCAGAGCTGTGCTCACTGCAGGGCCCCAGCCCAAAGGCCTCCTGGCCCTCTGCCCTGGCAGCCTGCAGCCCAGGACCTGCTCGGCAGCCGCTCAGGAGCCGGCAGCACAATCCCCTGGCAGCTCAGCTGCAATGCTGCTTCCCAGCCCTCGCTCCCCTCATGCTCCCTGCTGCTTCCTGCCCCACAGCAGCCAGCAACAACTGCCCCAAGCTGCCCAAGCACTGGAGCCCAGTGGAGCACTCAGGACCTGGGAGCTCCACGCTGCCATTTGCAGCCCTGCCAGAGCTCTCAGGCAGCAGCATCACATCCCAGCCCTGTGCTGGGAGAGGCAGAGGAGAGCCCAAGAGCCCTGGAGAAAGGCTGTGCTGGGCAAGGGAAGCTGCAGGCAGGACTTGGCCTTACCTGGGTGCTGAGGAGAGTGGAGTGGAGGAAGGTGGATGGAGGCTGTGGGGCCCTCAGCCCTTTTATACCATCCCAGAGCCCTGGGAGGCATTGGCCAAGGGGTGGTGGCACAAGCCCCAGCTAATCCCCTCACCACAGGGACCTCATGAAGCAAAGCCAGATGCCAGCCAATTACAGCCACTCTAATTGGCTACAGAAGCCAGCAAAGGTGCCCTGGAGAAGCCAGAGGTGGTGGGAGGGCTGCAGGGTGACACAGACACATGAAAGGCTCAGTGCTGCAGGGGGTGACCTCACGGCACCCACAAACCCCAACCTGTCCCTAATCCCCCAGCATGGCCTCGTGTGGAGGAGTCCTGGGCAGCCTGCAGGAGCTCTCTGCAATGTTGGCCACAGCCTCTCATTACCTCTCTTTTACAGGCTGCTAAACAGGGGCTTGGGCAAATGAAGCCATCACACCCCAGCCAGGAAGCTCCCAAGTGCCAGCCATTGCCCCACGCTGGCACAGGCTGAGGAGATGGCAGCAGTGCAGCCCAAGTGCAGCCTAAGGCCTTGGGCATGTTCCTGCCACTGCAGGAAAGGCTGAGCTGGAGCTTCAGGGCTGCCTTGGTGGTCGTGCCAAGAGCAGAGGAGTTGAAGCTCTGTGTGTGAGGAGTGGTGGCACAGAGGGGGGAGGGCAGTGGGACACTGGGCACCTATGTGAGGGGAGATGTGCAGGGAGTGTCAGGAGGACAAGGACAGGAGCAGGACACTCTCAGCTGCTTTAGCTACGTCGGTCACTGAGGGCTTCCCTCAGCCCTCCTCTCAGGCTGCTTGGGCCCAGAGATCTTCTGCTGGAGGCCCAGGACCCCTGCCCATGAGCAGAAGGGGGATTAGGGGCACCCTGGGGAGGCTGGGCATGGAGATGGGAATGGCATGGATGTGGGAATGGCATGGACATGGGATGGAGCATGGGAGAGCTCCAAGGGAGGGGATGTGCATGGAAGAGCAGAAGGGCAGCAGAAGGAGCAGGGCACTGTCTGCTCTCACAGCCTCGGATCTGTGGGCAGAGGTCCTCCCTGGGCACTGCTGCCTCATGGCCTGCAGCTGGGATGCTGCTGAGGTGAGCTGCTTGGGCCCAGAGATCTTCTGCAGGAGGCCCAGGAGCCCTGCTCATGAGCAGAGGGGGGATTAGGGGCACCCTGGGGAGGCTGGGTGCCGCCAGCTCAGCTCCAGAAGCCCCTGCTCTGTGCTGCTGCTGTGTCATCTCCTGTCCCTCCCTGCACGTCCCCTCTCCAGCTCAGCAGTGCAGAGCAGTGCTGCCAGGCCCAAGCACATAAATGTCTCAGGCCAGTGTCATGAAGCTTCTCTGCTTGGCTGCAGCAGCAGCTGCGTTTTTACAAGCAGCCCTTGGCTCCAGGGCTCTGGGATGGTATAAAAGGGCTGAGGGCCCCACAGCCTCCATCCACCTTCCTCCACTCCACTCTCCTCAGCACCCAGGTAAGGCCAAGTCCTGCCTGCAGCTTCCCTTGCCCAGCACAGCCTTTCTCCAGGGCTCTTGGGCTCTCCTCTGCCTCTCCCAGCACAGGGCTGGGATGTGATGCTGCTGCCTGAGAGCTCTGGCAGGGCTGCAAATGGCAGCGTGGAGCTCCCAGGTCCTGAGTGCTCCACTGGACTCCAGTGCTTGGGCAGCTTGGGGCAGTTGTTGCTGGCTGCTGTGGGGCAGGAAGCAGCAGGGAGCATGAGGGGAGCAAGGGCTGGGAAGCAGCATTGCAGCTGAGCTGCCAGGGGATTGTGCTGCCGGCTCCTGAGTGGCTGCCGAGCAGGTCCTGGGCTGCAGGCTGCCAGGGCAGAGGGCCAGGAGGCCTTTGGGCTGGGGCCCTGCAGTGAGCACAGCTCTGCCTTGTCTTGCAGCTCTCCTTGCTGAAGGCCAAGATGTCCTGCTCCAGCCTGTGTGCTCCCTGTGGGGTGGCTGCCCCAACCCCCCTGGCCGACACCTGCAACCAGGCCTGCGTGCGGCAGTGCCCTGACTCCACGGTGGTGATCCAGCCCCCGGCCACGGTGGTCACCTTCCCCGGGCCCATCCTCAGCAACTTCCCCCAGTCCAGCGTGGTGGGCTCCTCAGGAGCCCCTGTGATGGGAGGCTTTGGAGGCCGTGGGGGCTCTGGGGGCCGTGGGGGCTACGGAGGCTTTGGAGGCTTTGGAGGCTCTGGCAGCTGTGGAGGCTTTGGAGGCTCTGGAGCCTATGGCTGCTATGGCAGCTATGGAGGCTCTGGCAGCTGTGGGATCTGCTAAGCCCCACGCTGGATGCAGCCACAGCTGAAGGAGAGCTCCAGAGATGCTCCTGGCACCTGCTGACTCCCACCTCTGCAGCAATGCCTCTGGCACTGCTGGGCTCTGGAGCTGCTCCCCCCAGGGCCTGCCTGAGGCCCAGCTCTGCACTCCTCCTGCTCCTCCTCGCCATCCATTCAGGATTCCCTTCCCCTCAGCACGCAGCCCTGTGCTGCCTGCCTGCTGCTGTGGCTCAGTCCATGCCAGCCTCCCTCTGCCCCATGCCAGCAGCTGTGAGCTGCCCTTGCTCAGGGCACTGCTCCTGGCCCTGTCCCCTCCTCCCCTGCCCCTTCAATAAAAGCTTTCTTGCGTTGCACCATTGATCATTGCTTGGAGTTGATCCTTCAGCCACAGCCAAGAGCCCAAGGCTCAGGGTGGATTCCCATCAGTGTCCCAGGCAGCTCCCACCTGGGGCCTTGCCAGGGCAGCCTGCAGGAGTTGCCTGCTTGGCTCCTCCTGCCTGCCCTCAAGCTTCACAACCTCTGCAGCAGGTAGCCAGAGTGGGGACTTCTTCACAGCCCCTGCCAGCAGCTGCTCCTTCCTTGCCCTCCTTTCATCTCCCCACTTTGCTCTCCTGCACTCTCAGCCCCAAGAGGAGCTGCAGGACCCCACAGCTGCCAGCCTTGGCCATCACCCAGGGGATGCAAGCACGCTGCTGGCACAGAGGAGCTGCTTGAGCAGGGCAGCCATGGCTCTGCCAGCTGCTCAGAGTGGTCTTTGGGGATGTGTTGAGTTTAGTGCTGGAGGGAGGGCAGAGGGAGCTCAGAGGCACCCAGTGGGGACTGTCACCACCAGCCGGAACACACTGAGCTCAGAACCCACCTGCTGCAGAGGAGGCCACCCTGGGGCACTCAGGCAGTGTAGATCAACACACTCTGAGGTGTTGAAGGAGAAGGAAGGAAAGAAGAAGGAAGGGCCAAGAACAGCCAAGGGTCAACACTGCACTGCCAGAGAGGTTTTATTACAGCTCCAGGGGATCAGGGAGGTGAGAGAAGAGCAGGGCCAGGGCCAAGGGCAGGTCACAACTCCTGGCAGCAGATAGAGGGACAGCAAGCAGGAGCTGTGCCAAGGCAGCACGCATCCAGTCCAGGCCTGCAGCAGCTGGAGGCAAAGACTTGGAGGGAAGTGAGATCCAGGAGGGGAGGGCACAGTTGGCTGCAGAGCTGGCATCAGAGCCCTGCAGCAGAGCAGTGCAGCAGGGGAGTCCTTCCTTGGGTGGTCGACTCGGCACATGCCAGGGCACCTCTGGAGATCTTCATCCCTGGCTAGCTACAGCCTGGGGCTCCCCAGGGCCCAGAGTTGCCATTCAGGTCCTGGTGGCCTCAGCACCAGCCCCCAGAAACAGAGCTGCTGAAGCCTCCAGTGCCCCCCCCCACCCCAGCCCTACAAGCCTCCCGAGGACCCCAGCCCCCAACGACTCCAGGGCCACCAAAAGTGCCACCATAGCCACCACCTCCCTCAGGCTCCTGCAGAGCCAAAGTCCCTGGAGTGGAGGAAGGGGCTGAGGATGGCCTCAGGGAAGGTGACCTTGGCAGGTGGGGCTGAGCTCAGGGAGGGACACGGAAGGGCCTCCCAAGCCCGGCCCTAGCACCGGCTGGGAACCTGCAGCGCAGCAGGGCCAGCCTGGGCCCCCCGCGGCAAGACTTCTCCGCCCCCCTCGGGCAGCCCTAGCCTCAGCCGCTAGCCTCCCGCTGAGGCTGACCCGCCCCTGACCCGTCCGTGCCCCGCCCCTGCCCCGCCCCGCGGCAGCATCTCAGCTCTGCCAGCAGCCTCGGAAGCTCCTTGCGGACGTTTGCCGCGGAGCCTGCGCCGCCTGCGGGCGGGGACGGTGCAGCAGCACCGCCAGGATGCCCTAGCCAGCGGCGTTCCGCTCTCCCTTAGCACAGCCTGGGGGCACAGCTGTGCCCTGCAGCCTCTCCTCCTGGCACTGCGTGCTTGGGACAAAGAACTGAACCTCTCCTGCCTCCAGCTTCCTTGGAGGGAGCTGTAGAGAGCCAGGAGCTCTCCCCTCAGCCTCCTCTTCTCCACCCACAACACCCCCAGCTCGTCAGCTTCTCCTCCCCAGAACTCTTCTTCAGGCCCTTCCACACCTTCCTGCCCTTCTCTGAACCTGCTCCAGAGGCCAAGTCTCTGAGCTGCCCCCAGCTCTGGGCTGTAGGGGCAGAGGCAAGCATCAAGCACAACCAGGAGCCAATGGTGTGATGCAAGAGAGATTTTATTGCAGTCCCAGGGCAGGACGAAGCTTAGAGAAGAGCAGAGCTGTGGCCAAGGGCAGCTCACGAGCCCTGGCAGTAGGCAGGCAGCCAGCATGAGCTGTGCTGCAGGAGCAGGCAGCCAGCAGGGACCCTCCCCAGCACTGGGCCAAGGGTCCTGCAGGGATGCTGAGGCAGAGCAGGGGAAAAGCAGAGCTGGGCCAGAAGCTGGAAGGAGGCAGCCAGGCTGCAGAGCACAGGGCAGACAGCAGCAGGTCCTTTGCTCAGGGCTGAGTGGGGACCTGCCAGGGGTTCTCTGGAGCTCTCCTTCATCTGTGGCCGGATCCAGGCTGGGGCTCAGCAGATCCCACAGCTGCCTCCGAAGTACCGAGAGCCACGGCCCCAGCCTCCATAGCCTCCATAGCCTCCCCAGCCTCCATAGCCCCCACAGCCCCCAAAGCCTCCATAGCCTCCCCAGCCCCCAAGGCCTCCGTAGCATCCGTAGCCCCCATAGCCTCCAAGGCCTCCATAGCCACCCCAGCCCCCAAGGCCTCCGTAGCCACCCCAGCCCCCAAAGCCTCCATAGCCACCCCAGCTCCCATAGCCTCCATAGCCCCCACGGCCTCCAAAGCCTCCCATCACAGGGGCTCCTGAGGAGCCAACAACACTGGACTGGGGGAAGTTGCTGAGGATGGGCCCAGGGAAGGTGACCACTGAGGCCGGGGGCTGGATCACCACGTTGGAGTCAGGGCACTGCCGCACGCAGGGCTGGTTGCAGGTGTCGGCCAGGGGGGCCGGGGCGGCCACCCCACAGGGAGAACACAGGCTGGAGCAGGACATCTTTCAGACAGGCAAGAGACCTGGAAAAGGGAACAGGGGTGAGGGCAGGCTGGGCAAGGCAGGGACAGTTCCCCAAGAGGCTTCCAGGAGCTGGACTTACCCAGGAGATGAGGAGAGTCGAGCAGAGGAAGCTGGATAGAGGCTGTGGAGCCCTCAGCTCTTTTATACAGGTCCCAGAGCGCCTGGGGCAGTGGCCAAGGGGTGGTGGCACCAACCCCAGTAGGTAAACACCCAAACAAGCATCATGCCCAGCCTCTGCACCGGGGGCACTGCCATGATAATGGTGCTGGGGAGGGGAGGACAGGAGGGACGCGCCGTGACACAGCAGGGCATGGCAGGCACGAGGCTGCTGCAGCTGATCTGGTGTCACCACCGCAGCCTTGATCTGCCCTAATCCCCCCTCTGCTGATGCTGCCCAGCCCCAAGCACAGGGCTCTGCCCACCCGTGCCCTGCACACCTCTCATTAGCTCTCTTTTACAAGCTGCCAAACAGAGGCATTGCAGCTGGGCAGTTCCAGGTCCACCTGCTCCAGTCCCTCCCAACCGCCCTGGGGGCTGGGGCCTTCATGGGGCACGTGAGGAGCATCCCTGAACCTTGTGCACTTCCAAGCCCCTGCTTGCCATGGGCTATTTGCTCCTCCCTGACTGAGATCCCTGTGATGAGCCGGGGAGGCTCTGGTGTGTGGGCAGGGACCCGATGTTGCTGGGGCTCAGCCAGCAGGTGGCGCTTCAGACACCTCCTGCCCCGCAGCTCTCTCCTGCCCTGTAGACATCTCCCGCAGCCACCTCCTGCTCCTGCCCTGCGGCCACCCCGGTCCCCCACAGCCATCTCCTGCCCTGCAGACACCTCCTGCCCTGCAGACACCTCCTGTTCCTCTCCCGCAGCCACCTCCTTCTCCTGCCCTGCAGCCACTCCTGGGCCTCCCAGCCACCTGGGGCCCTGCAGCCACCTCCTGCTCAAGCAGCGGCACATCCTCCCATGCCCCCAGCAGGGCAGCCTGTGCCTAGGAAAGAGCCCAGCTGCCAAGGGATCCTGTTGGTAGCAGACAGCCCTGCCAAGGAGGCACTGCTGTCGAGGGGCACTCCTGGCCTGGCAGTGGCTGTGAGTGGCTCTGAGCCTGCAGTGATTCCCCCCGGGGTGCTTGGGGCTGCAGTGCTCGCAGCCATCCAGCAGCTGCCGGAGAAGCTCACTGGCAAGACAGAGAAGCTGCCTGCAGAGATGGCAAAGCTGGGAGAGCTGGAAGGGAGGATTGAGCAGGTTGGCACAGCTGTGTCTAGATGGGAGAGGGAGGATGACACTTCCCCTGCTCCTGCTGCATGCCTCTGGGTCACAGGCAGCAGGGAGAAAAGTGCTGCCAAGCAGCCAGCTCAGGCTGGGCCCTGCCACTCACCACAGGCAGCCTGGAACCTCGTGTGTGACCCTGGGAAGGACAGGAGCTGCTGGCACCATAAGGCCACCTCTGAGCTTGCAGCCAGACCAAAGGAGCTGCTAGATGGCAGCCCCAGGGCTGGTGCTGCAAGGGAGTCACTAAGACTCTTCATCAGCACCAGAGGGGCCCTGCCTCCAGGCAGAGGGAGGGCAGGCACTGCTGGACCTGCTGCACTCTCTGCAACTGGGGGCTTGTCAGGTTGAAGAGCTGGAGCTTGGCTGTGACAGAGGCCTCTTTCCTGATCCTGAGGGATGAAGAATCATCTCCTGCTTGGACTTTACTGAAGGTTTCTCGTTTGAGGCTGTTTGGCACAGGAACTATGGAAGGACATAAAGGCTGGAATGTCAGGGTGGGAGATGGGTGCCTTGAAGAAGCAGAAAGAGGAGGACCTGCAGGAGGTGCAGAGTGTGCAGGGCTGGACAGGACATTGTGATGTTTGTCATTCCATTCCCAGAATGCCTGCATCTGGCCTTGAGAAGGGGACAGCACAAGCTGCCTCTTCCCCCTCTCCTCTCCCTGCTTCCTTCTGACCTGGCTCCCTTAGCTCCCCTTTATAGTGTGGGAGGGGTTTGGGCTGGAGCAGCCTGCTGGCAGCCTGGACAAGGCTAATTTTCAGCTGAGTCATTTTGGGCCTGGGATATGGGGCAAGCCCCTGCCCAGCACACCTCTCATTGACTCTCTATTACAAGCAGGTGAACTGAGGCAGCGTGAGGCCAAGCTGAGTCAGAAGCCATTCCACACACTCAGAGTGGCTTCCAAATGCCACCAATGCCACCCTGAGGGCCAGCACCAGCTGCACCTCTCATAGCCTTGGGCTCCACAGACATCTCTGCCCACTGCCTGCTCTGAGGCACTGCAGGACAAGGGCACTGTCAGGTTGGGCACACTAGGAAGAAAGTCTTCAGGGCCTGCAAAGACAGACGGGGCTGGCAGAGACACACTGGGCATGGAGATGGAATGGCATGGACATGGGAATGGCATGGACACGGGATGGAGCATGGGAGAGCTCCAAGGGAGGGGCTGTGCATGGAAGAGCAGAAGGGCAGCAGAAGGAGCAGGGCACTGTCTGCTCTCACAGCCTCGGATCTGTGGGCAGAGGTCCTCCCTGGGCACTGCTGCCTCATGGCCATTCAGGTCCTGGTAGCCTCAGCACCAGCCCCCAGAAACAGAGCTGCTGAAGCCTCCTGTGCCCCGCCCCCAGCCCTAAAAGCCTCCAGAGGACCCCAGCCCCCCAACGACTCCAGAGCCACCAAAAGTGCCACCATAGCCTCCCCCTACCCTGGGGCTCCTGCAGAGCCAAAGTCAGTGGAGTGGGGGAAGGGGCTGAGGATGGCCTCAGGGAAGGTGACCTTGGCAGGTGGGGCTGAGCTCAGGGAGGGACACGGAAGGGCCTCCCAAGCCCGGCCCTAGCACCGGCTGGGAACCTGCAGCGCAGCAGGGCCAGCCTGGGCCCCCCACGGCAAGACTTCTCCGCCCCCCTCGGGCAGCCCTAGCCTCAGCCGCTAGCCGCCAGCTGAGGTTGACCCGGCCCTGCCCCCGCCCCGGCCCCGCCCCTGACCCGTTCGTGCCCCGCCCCTGCCCCGCCCTGCGGCAGCATCTCAGCTCTGCCAGCAGCCTCGGAAGCTCCTTGCGGACGTTTGCCGCGGAGCCTGCGCCGCCTGCGGGCGGGGACGGTGCCGCAGCACGGCCAGGATGCCCTAGCCAGCGGCGTTCCGCTCTCCCTTAGCAGCAGCCTGGGGGCACAGCTGTGCCCTGCAGCCTCTTCCTCCTGGCACTGCGTGCTTGGGACAAAGAACTGAACCCCTCCTGCCTCCAGCTTCCTTGGAGGGAGCTGTAGAGAGCCAGGAGCTCTCCCCTCAGCCTCCTCTTCTCCACCCACAACACCCCCAGCTCCCTCAGCTGCTCCTCCCCAGAACTCTTCTTCAGACCCTTCCACACCTTCCTGCCCTTCTCTGAACCTGCTCCAGAGGCCAAGTCTCTGAGCTGCCCCCAGCTCTGGGCTGTAGGGGTAGAAGGCAAGCATCAAGCACAACCAGGAGCCAATGGTGTGATGCAAGAGAGATTTTATTGCAGTCCCAGGGCAGGACGAAGCTTAGAGAAGAGCAGAGCTGTGGCCAAGGGCAGCTGACGAGCCCTGGCAGTAGGCAGGCAGCCAGCATGAGCTGTGCTGCAGGAGCAGGCAGCCAGCAGGGACCCTCCCCAGCAGTGAGCCAAGGGTCCTGCAGAGATGCTGAGGCAGAGCAGGGGAAAGGCAGAGCTGGGCCAACGAAGCAAGGAGGCAGCCAGGCTGCAGAGCACAGGGCAGACAGCAGCAGGTCCTTTCCTCAGGGCTGAGTGGGGACCTGCCAGGGGTTTTCTGGAGCTCTCCTTCATCTGTGGCCGGATCCAGGCTGGGGCTCAGCAGATCCCACAGCTGCCACTAAGGTACCGAGAGCCATAGCCCCAGCCTCCATAGCCTCCCCAGCCTCCATAGCCCCCACAGCCCCCAAAGCCTCCATAGCCTCCCCAGCCCCCAAGGCCTCCATAACCACCCCAGCCCCCAAGGCCTCCGTAGCATCCGTAGCCCCCATAGCCTCCAAGGCCTCCATAGCCACCCCAGCCCCCAAGGCCTCCGTAGCCACCCCAGCCCCCAAAGCCTCCATAGCCACCCCAGCTTCCATAGCCTCCATAGCCCCCACGGCCTCCAAAGCCTCCCATCACAGGGGCTCCTGAGGAGCCAACAACACTGGACTGGGGGAAGTTGCTGAGGATGGGCCCAGGGAAGGTGACCACTGAGGCCGGGGGCTGGATCACCACGTTGGAGTCAGGGCACTGCCGCACGCAGGGCTGGTTGCAGGTGTCGGCCAGGGGGGCCGGGGCGGCCACCCCACAGGGAGAACACAGGCTGGAGCAGGACATCTTTCAGGCAGGCAAGAGACCTGGAAAAGGGAGCAGGGGTGAGGGCAGGCTGGGCAAGGCAGGGACAGTTCCCCAAGAGGCTTCCAGGAGCTGGACTTACCCAGGAGATGAGGAGAGTCGAGCAGAGGAAGCTGGATAGAGGCTGTGGAGCCCTCAGCTCTTTTATACAGGTCCCAGAGCGCCTGGGGCAGTGGCCAAGGGGTGGTGGCACCAACCCCTGTAGGTAATCACCCAAACAAGCATCATGCCCACCCCTCTGCTCTGGGGGCACTGCCATGATAATGGTGCTGGGGAGGGGAGGACAGGAGGGACGCGCCGTGACACAGCAGGGCATGGCAGGCACGAGGCTGCTGCAGCTGATCTGGTGTCACCACCGCAGCCTTGATCTGCCCTAATCCCCCCTCTGCTGATGCTGTCCTGCCCCAAGCACAGGGCTCTGCCCACCCGTGCCCTGCACACCTCTCATTAGCTCTCTTTTACAAGCTGCCAAACAGAGGCATTGCAGCTGGGCAGTTCCAGGTCCACCTGCTCCAGTCCCTCCCAACCGCCCTGGGGGCTGGGGCCTTCATGGGGCACGTGAGGAGCATCCCTGAACCTTGTGCACTTCCAAGCCCCTGCTTGCCATGGGCTATTTGCTCCTCCCTGACTGAGATCCCTGTGATGAGCCGGGGAGGCTCTGGTGTGTGGGCAGGGACCCGATGTTGCTGGGGCTCAGCCAGCAGGTGGCGCTTCAGAAACCTCCTGCCCCCTACCTCGCTCCTGCCCTGTAGACATCTCCGGAAGCCACCTCCTGCTCCTGCCCTGCAGCCACCCCGGTCCCCCACAGCCATCTCCTGCCCTGCAGACACCTCCTGCCCTGCAGACACCTCCTGTTCCTCTCCCACAGCCATCTCCTGCCCTGCAGACACCTCCTTTTCCTCTCCCGCAGCCTTCTCCTTCTCCTGCCCTGCAGCCACTCCTGGGCCTCCCAGCCACCTGGGGCCCTGCAGCCACCTCCTGCTCAACCAGCGGCACGTCCTCCCGTGCCACCAGCAGGGCTGCCTGTGCCTAGGAAAGAGCCCAGCTGCCAAGGGATCCTGTTGGTAGCAGACAGCCCTGCCAAGGAGGCTCTGCTGTCGAGGGGCACTCCTGGCCTGGCAGTGGCTGTGAGTGGCTCTGAGCCTGCAGTGATTCCCCCCGGGGTGCTTGGGGCTGCAGTGCTCGCAGCCATCCAGCAGCTGCCGGAGAAGCTCACTGGCAAGACAGAGAAGCTGCCTGCAGAGATGGCAAAGCTGGGAGAGCTGGAAGGGAGGATTGAGCAGGTTGGCACAGCTGTGTCTAGATGGGAGAGGGAGGATGACACTTCCCCTGCTCCTGCTGCATGGCTCTGGGTCACAGGCAGCAGGGAGAAAAGTGCTGCCAAGCAGCCAGCTCAGGCCGGGCCCTGCCACTCACCACAGGCAGCCTGGAACCTCGTGTGTGACCCTGGGAAGGACAGGAGCTGCTGGCACCATAAGGCCACCTCTGAGCTTGCAGCCAGACCAAAGGAGCTGCTAGATGGCAGCCCCAGGGCTGGTGCTGCAAGGGAGTCATTAAGACTCTTCATCAGCACCAGAGGGGCCCTGCCTCCAGGCAGAGGGAGGGCAGGCACTGCTGGACCTGCTGCACTCTGCAACCGGGGGTTGTCAGGTTGAAGAGATGGAGCTTGGCTGTGACAGAGGCCTCTTTCCTGATCCTGAGGGATGAAGAATCATCTCCTGCTTGGACTTTACTGAAGGTTTCTCATTTGAGGCTGTGTTTGACACAGGAACTGGACATAAAGGCTGGAATGTCAGGGTGGGAGATGGGTGCCTCGAAGAAGCAGAAAGAGGAGGACCTGCAGGAGGTGCAGAGTGTGCAGGGCTGGACAGGACATTGTGATGTTTGTCATTCCGTTCCCAGAATGCCTGCATCTGGCCTTGAGAAGGGGACAGCACAAGCTGCCTCTTCCCCCTCTCCTCTCCCTGCTTCCTTCTGACCTGGCTCCCTTAGCTCCCCTTTATAGTGTGGGAGGGGTTTGGGCTGGAGCAGCCTGCTGGCAGCCTGGACCAGGCTAATTTTCAGCTGAGTCATTTTGGGCCTGGGATATGGGGCAAGCCCCTGCCCAGCACACCTCTCATTGTCTCTCTATTACAAGCAGGTAAACTGAGGCAGCGTGAGGCCAAGCTGAGTCAGAAGCCATTCCACACACTCAGAGTGGCTTCCAAATGCCACCAATGCCACCCTGAGGGCCAGCACCAGCTGCACCTCTCATAGCCTTGGGCTCCACAGACATCTCTGCCCACTGCCTGCTCTGAGGCACTGCAGGACAAGGGCACTGTCGGGTTGGGCACACTAGGAAGAAAGTCTTCAGGGCCTGCAAACGCAGAGGGGGCTGGCAGAGACACACTGGGCATGGAGATGGGAATGGCATGGATATGGGATGGAGCATGGGAGCGCTCCAAGGGAGGGGATGTGCATGGAAGAGCAGAAGGGCAGCAGAAGGAGCAGGGCACTGTCTGCTCTCACAGCCTCGGATCTGTGGGCAGAGGTCCTCCCTGGGCACTGCTGCCTCATGGCCAGTCAGGTCCTGGTGGCCTCAGCACCAGCCCCCAGAAACAGAGCTGCTGAAGCCTCCAGTGCCCCCTCCCCAGCCCTAAAAGCCTCCCGAGGACCCCAGCCCCCAACGACTCCAGAGCCACCAAAAGTTCCACTACAGCCACCCCCTGCCCTGGGGCTCCTGCAGAGCCAAAGTCACTGGAGTGGGGGAGGGGGCTGAGGATGGCCTCAGGGAAGGTGACCTTGGCAGGTGGGGCTGAGCTCAGGGAGGGACACGGAAGGGCCTCCCAAGCCTGGCCCTAGCACCGGCTGGGAACCTGCAGTGCAGCAGGGCCAGCGTGGGCCCCCCGCGGCAAGACTTCTCCGCCCCCCTCGGGCAGCCCTAGCCTCAGCCGCTAGCCTCCCGCTGAGGTTGACCCGGCCCTGCCCCCGCCCCGGCCCCGCCCCTGACCCGTCCGTGCCCCGCCCCTGCCCCGCCCCTCGGCAGCATCTCAGCTCTGCCAGCAGCCTCGGAAGCTCCTTGCGGACGTTTGCCGCGGAGCCTGCGCCGCCTGCGGGCGGGGACGGTGCAGCAGCACGGCCAGGATGCCCTAGCCAGCGGCGTTCCGCTCTCCCTTAGCACAGCCTGGGGGCACAGCTGTGCCCTGCAGCCTCTCCTCCTGGCACTGCGTGCTTGGGACAAGGAACTGAACCCCTCCTGCCTCCAGCTTCCTTGGAGGGAGCTGTAGAGAGCCAGGAGATACCTGCTCTACCTCCTCTTCTCCACCCACAACACCCCCAGCTCGTCAGCTTCTCCTCCCCAGAACTCTTCTTCAGACCCTTCCACACCTTCCTTGCCCTTCTCTGCACCTGCTCCAGAGGCCAAGCCTCTGAGCTCCCCCAGCTCTGGGCTGTAGGGGTAGAAGGCAAGCATCAAGCACAACCAGGAGCCAATGGTGTGATGCAAGAGAGATTTTATTGCAGTCCCAGGGCAGGACGAAGCTTAGAGAAGAGCAGAGCTGTGGCCAAGGGCAGCTCACGAGCCCTGGCAGTAGGCAGGCAGCCAGCATGAGCTGTGCTGCAGGAGCAGGCAGCCAGCAGGGACCCTCCCCAGCAGTGGGCCAAGGCTCCTGCAGGGCTGCTGAGGCAGAGCAGGGGAAAGGCAGAGCTGGGCCAAAAGCTGGAAGGAGGCAGCCAGGCTGCAGAGCACAGGGCAGACAGCAGCAGGTCCTTTCCTCAGGGCTGAGTGGGGACCTGCCAGGGGTTTTCTGGAGCTCTCCTTCATCCGTGGCCGGATCCAGGCTGGGGCTCAGCAGATCCCACAGCTGCCACTGAGGTACCGAGAGCCACAGCCCCCAAAGCCTCCATAGCCTCCCCAGCCCCCAAGGCCTCCATAACCACCCCAGCCCCCAAGGCCTCCGTAGCATCCGTAGCCCCCATAGCCTCCAAGGCCTCCATAGCCACCCCAGCCCCCAAGGCCTCCGTAGCCACCCCAGCCCCCAAAGCCTCCATAGCCACCCCAGCTTCCATAGCCTCCATAGCCCCCACGGCCTCCAAAGCCTCCCATCACAGGGGCTCCTGAGGAGCCAACAACACTGGACTGGGGGAAGTTGCTGAGGATGGGCCCAGGGAAGGTGACCACTGAGGCCGGGGGCTGGATCACCACGTTGGAGTCAGGGCACTGCCGCACGCAGGGCTGGTTGCAGGTGTCGGCCAGGGGGGCCGGGGCGGCCACCCCACAGGGAGAACACAGGCTGGAGCAGGACATCTTTCAGACAGGCAAGAGACCTGGAAAAGGGAGCAGGGGTGAGGGCAGGCTGGGCAAGGCAGGGACAGGTCCCCAAGAGGCTTCCAGGAGCTGGACTTACCCAGGAGATGAGGAGAGTCGAGCAGAGGAAGCTGGATAGAGGCTGTGGAGCCCTCAGCTCTTTTATACAGGTCCCAGAGCACCTGGGGCAGTGGCCAAGGGGTGGTGGCACCAACCCCTGTAGGTAATCACCCAAACGAGCCAGGCCCACCCTCTGCTCTGGGGGCACTGCCATGATAATGGTGCTGGGGAGGGGAGCACAGGAGGGACGCGCCGTGACACACCAGGGCATGGCAGGCACGAGGCTGCTGCAGCTGATCTGGTGTCACCACCGCAGCCTTGATCTGCCCTAATCCCCCCTCTGCTGATGCTGCCCAGCCCCAAGCACAGGGCTCTGCCCACCTGTGCCCTGCACACCTCTCATTAGCTCTCTTTTACAAGCTGGCAAACAGAGGCATTGCAGCTGGGCAGCTCCAGGTCCACCTGCTCCAGTCCCTCCCAACCGCCCTGGGGGCTGGGGCCTTCATGGGGCACGTGAGGAGCATCCCTGAACCTTCTCCACTTCCAAGCCCCTGCTCGCCATGGACTATTTGCTCCTCCCTGACTGAGATGCCTGTGATGAGCCGGGGAGGCTCTGGTGTGTGGGCAGGGACCCGATGTTGCTGGGGCTCAGCCAGCAGGTGGCGCTTCAGACACCTCCTGCCCCGCAGCTCTCTCCTGCCCTGTAGACATCGTCCGCAGCCACCTCCTGCTCCTGCCCTGCGGCCACCCCGGTCCCCCACAGCAATCTCCTGCCCTGCAGCCACCCCGGTACCCACAGCCATCTCCTGCCCTGCAGACACCTCCTGCCCTGCAGACACCTCCTGTTCCTCTCCCGCAGCCTCCTCCTTCTCCTGCCCTGCAGCCACTCCTGGGCCTCCCAGCCACCTGGGGCCCTGCAGCCACCTCCTGCTCAACCAGCGGCACGTCCTCCCGTGCCACCAGCAGGGCTGCCTGTGCCTAGGAAAGAGCCCAGCTGCCAAGGGATCCTGTTGGTAGCAGACAGCCCTGCCAAGGAGGTTCTGCTGTCGAGGGGCACTCCTGGCCCGGCAGTGGCTGTGAGTGGCTCTGAGCCTGCAGTGATTCCCCCCGGGGTGCTTGGGGCTGCAGTGCTCGCAGCCATCCAGCAGCTGCCGGAGAAGCTCACTGGCAAGACAGAGAAGCTGCCTGCAGAGATGGCAAAGCTGGGAG
Source organism: Colaptes auratus (assembly GCA_015227895.2). Lineage (NCBI taxonomy): Eukaryota > Metazoa > Chordata > Aves > Piciformes > Picidae > Colaptes > Colaptes auratus. The sequence goes on from JAAWVA010000044.1 coordinate 766,098, forward strand.
AGCTGGAAGGGAGGATTGAGCAGGTTGGCACAGCTGTGTCTAGATGGGAGAGGGAGGATGACACTTCCCCTGCTCCTGCTGCATGGCTCTGGGTCACAGGCAGCAGGGAGAAAAGTGCTGCCAAGCAGCCAGCTCAGGCTGGGCCCTGCCACTCACCACAGGCAGCCTGCACCCTCCTGCGTGACCCTGGGAAGGACAGGAACTGCTGGCGCCATAAGGCCACCTCTGAGCTTGCAGCCAGACCAAAGGAGCTGCTAGATGGCAGCCCCAGGGCTGGTGCTGCAAGGGAGTCACTAAGACTCTTCTTCAGCACCAGAGGGGCCCTGCCTCCAGGCAGAGGGAGGGCAGGCACTGCTGGACCTGCTGCACTCTCTGCAACCGGGGGTTGTCAGGTTGAAGAGATGGAGCCTGCCTGTGACAGAGGCCTCTTTCCTGATCCTGAGGGATGAAGAATGATCTCCTGCTTGGACTTTACTGAAGGTTTCTCATTTGATGCTGTGTTTGACACAGGAACTGGACATAAAGGCTGGAATGTCAGGGTGGGAGATGGGTGCCTTGAAGAAGCAGAAAGAGGAGGACCTGCAGGAGGTGCAGAGTGTACAGGGCTGGACAGGACATTGTGATGTTTGTCATTCCATTCCCAGAATGCCTGCATCTGGCCTTGAGAAGGGGACAGCACAAGCTGCCTCTTCCCCCTCTCCTCTCCCTGCTTCCTTCTGACCTGGCTCCCTTAGCTCCCCTTTATAGTGTGGGAGGGGTTTGGGCTGGAGCAGCCTGCTGGCAGCCTGGACCAGGCTAATTTTCAGCTGAGTCATTTTGGGCCTGGGATATGGGGCAAGCCCCTGCCCAGCACACCTCTCATTGTCTCTCTATTACAAGCAGGAAAACTGAGGCAGCGTGAGGCCAAGCTGAGTCAGAAGCCATTCCACACACTCAGAGTGGCTTCCAAATGCCACCAATGCCACCCTGAGGGCCAGCACCAGCTGCACCTCTCATAGCCTTGGGCTCCACAGACATCTCTGCCCACTGCCTGCTCTGAGGCACTGCAGGACAAGGGCACTGTCAGGTTGGGCACACTAGGAAGAAAGTCTTCAGGGCCTACAAACGCAGAGGGGGCTGGCAGGGACACACTGGGCATGGAGATGGGAATGGCATGGACATGGGAATGGCATGGACATGGGATGGAGCATGGGAGAGCTCCAAGGGAGGGGCTGTGCATGGAAGAGCAGAAGGGCAGCAGAAGGAGCAGGGCACTGTCTGCTCTCACAGCCTCGGATCTGTGGGCAGAGGTCCTCCCTGGGCACTGCTGCCTCATGGCCAGTCAGGTCCTGGTGGCCTCAGAACCAGCCCCCGGAAACAGAGCTGCTGAAGCCTCCAGTGCCCACCCCCAGCCCTAAAAGCCTCCAGAGGACCCCAGCCCCCAACGACTCCAGAGCCACCAAAAGTGCCACCATAGCCTCCCCCTACCCTGGGGCTCCTGCAGAGCCAAAGTCAGTGGAGTGGGGGAAGGGGCTGAGGATGGCCTCAGGGAAGGTGACCTTGGCAGGTGGGGCTGAGCTCAGGGAGGGACACGGAAGGGCCTCCCAAGCCCGGCCCTAGTACCGGCTGGGAACCTGCAGCGCAGCAGGGCCAGCGTGGGCCCCCCGCGGCAAGACTTCTCCGCCCCCCTCGGGCAGCCCTAGCCTCAGCCGCTAGCCGCCAGCTGAGGTTGACCCGGCCCTGCCCCCGCCCCGGCCCCCGCCCCTGACCCGTTCGTGCCCCGCCCCTGCCCCGCCCTGCGGCAGCATCTCAGCTCTGCCAGCAGCCTCGGAAGCTCCTTGCGGACGTTTGCCGCGGAGCCTGCGCCGCCTGCGGGCGGGGACGGTGCAGCAGCACCGCCAGGATGCCCTAGCCAGCGGCGTTCCACTCTCCCTTAGCACAGCCTGGGGGCACAGCTGTGCCCTGCAGACTCTCCTCCTGGCACTGCGTGCTTGGGACAAAGAACTGAACCCCTCCTGCCTCCAGCTTCCTTGGAGGGAGCTGTAGAGAGCCAGGAGCTCTCCCCTCAGCCTCCTCTTCTCCACCCACAACACCCCCAGCTCCCTCAGCTGCTCCTCCCCAGAACTCTTCTTCAGACCCTTCCACACCTTCCTGCCCTTCTCTGAACCTGCTCCAGAGGCCAAGTCTCTGAGCTGCCCCCAGCTCTGGGCTGTAGGGGTAGAAGGCAAGCATCAAGCACAACCAGGAGCCAATGGTGTGATGCAAGAGAGATTTTATTGCAGTCCCAGGGCAGGACGAAGCTTAGAGAAGAGCAGAGCTGTGGCCAAGGGCAGCTCACGAGCCCTGGCAGTAGGCAGGCAGCCAGCATGAGCTGTGCTGCAGGAGCAGGCAGCCAGCAGGGACCCTCCCCAGCAGTGGGCCAAGGGTCCTGCAGAGATGCTGAGGCAGAGCAGGGGAAAGGCAGAGCTGGGCCAAACGAAGCAAGGAGGCAGCCAGGCTGCAGAGCACAGCGCAGACACAGCAGATCCTTTGCTCAGGGCTGAGTGGGGACCTGCCAGGGGTTTTCTGGAGCTCTCCTTCATCTGTGGCCGGATCCAGGCTGGGGCTCAGCAGATCCCACAGCTGCCACTAAGGTACCGAGAGCCATAGCCCCAGCCTCCATAGCCTCCCCAGCCTCCATAGCCCCCACAGCCCCCAAAGCCTCCATAGCCTCACCAGCCCCCAAGGCCTCCGTAGCATCCGTAGCCCCCATAGCCTCCAAGGCCTCCATAGCCACCCCAGCCCCCAAGGCCTCCGTAGCCACCCCAGCCCCCAAGGCCTCCATAGCCACCCCAGCCCCCAAGGCCTCCGTAGCCACCCCAGCCCCCAAAGCCTCCATAGCCACCCCAGCTTCCATAGCCTCCATAGCCCCCACGGCCTCCAAAGCCTCCCATCACAGGGGCTCCTGAGGAGCCAACAACACTGGACTGGGGGAAGTTGCTGAGGATGGGCCCAGGGAAGGTGACCACTGAGGCCGGGGGCTGGATCACCACGTTGGAGTCAGGGCACTGCCGCACGCAGGGCTGGTTGCAGGTGTCGGCCAGGGGGGCCGGGGCGGCCACCCCACAGGGAGAACACAGGCTGGAGCAGGACATCTTTCAGGCAGGCAAGGGACCTGGAAATGGAGCAGGGGTGAGGGCAGGCTGGGCAAGGCAGGGACAGTTCCCCAAGAGCCTTCCAGGAGCTGGACTTACCCAGGAGATGAGGAGAGTCGAGCAGAGGAAGCTGGATAGAGGCTGTGGGGCCCTCAGCTCTTTTATACAGGTCCCAGAGCGCCTGGGGCAGTGGCCAAGGGGTGGTGGCACCAACCCCTGTAGGTAATCACCCAAACGAGCATCATGCCCACCCTCTGCTCCAGGGGCACTGCCATGATGATGGTGCTGGGGAGGGGAGCACAGGAGGGACGCGCCGTGACACACCAGGGCATGGCAGGCACGAGGCTGCTGCAGCTGATCTGGTGTCACCACCGCAGCCTTCATCTGCCCTAATCCCCCCTCTGCTGATGCTGTCCTGCCCCAAGCACAGGGCTCTGCCCACCCGTGCCCTGCACACCTCTCATTAGCTCTCTTTTACAAGCTGCCAAACAGAGGCATTGCAGCTGGGCAGTTCCAGGTCCACCTGCTCCAGTCCCTCCCAACCGCCCTGGGGGCTGGGGCCTTCATGGGGCACGTGAGGAGCATCCCTGAGCCTTCTCCACTTCCAAGCCCCTGCTCGCCATGGACTATTTGCTCCTCCCTGACTGAGATCCCTGTGATGAGCCGGGGAGGCTCTGGTGTGTGGGCAGGGACCCGATGTTGCTGGGGCTCAGCCAGCAGGTGGCGCTTCAGACACCTCCTGCCCCGCAGCTCTCTCCTGCCCCGCAGCTCTCTCCTGCCCTGTAGACATCTCCCGCAGCCACCTCCTGCTTCTGCCCTGCAGCCACCCCGGTCCCCCACAGCCATCTCCTGCCCTGCAGACACCTCCTGCCCTGCAGACACCTCCTGTTCCTCTCCCGCAGCCACCTCCTTCTCCTGCCCTGCAGCCACTCCTGGGCCTCCCAGCCACCTGGGCCCCTGCAGCCACCTCCTGCTCAACCAGCGGCACGTCCTCCCGTGCCACCAGCAGGGCTGCCTGTGCCTAGGAAAGAGCCCAGCTGCCAAGGGATCCTGTTGGTAGCAGACAGCCCTGCCAAGGAGGCTCTGCTGTCGAGGGGCACTCCTGGCCTGGCAGTGGTTGTGAGTGGCTCTGAGCCTGCAGTGATTCCCCCCGGGGTGCTTGGGGCTGCAGTGCTCGCAGCCATCCAGCAGCTGCCGGAGAAGCTCACTGGCAAGACAGAGAAGCTGCCTGCAGAGATGGCAAAGCTGGGAGAGCTGGAAGGGAGGATTGAGCAGGTTGGCACAGCTGTGTCTAGATGGGAGAGGGAGGATGACACTTCCCCTGCTCCTGCTGCATGGCTCTGGGTCACAGGCAGCAGGGAGAAAAGTGCTGCCAAGCAGCCAGCTCAGGCTGGGCCCTGCCACTCACCACAGGCAGCCTGCACCCTCCTGCGTGACCCTGGGAAGGACAGGAACTGCTGGCGCCATAAGGCCACCTCTGAGCTTGCAGCCAGACCAAAGGAGCTGCTAGATGGCAGCCCCAGGGCTGGTGCTGCAAGGGAGTCACTAAGACTCTTCTCAGCACCAGAGGGGCCCTGCCTCCAGGCAGAGGGAGGGCAGGCACTGCTGGACCTGCTGCACTCTCTGCAACCGGGGGTTGTCAGGTTGAAGAGATGGAGCCTGCCTGTGACAGAGGCCTCTTTCCTGATCCTGAGGGATGAAGAATGATCTCCTGCTTGGACTTTACTGAAGGTTTCTCATTTGATGCTGTGTTTGATACAGGAACTGGACATAAAGGCTGGAATGTCAGGGTGGGAGATGGGTGCCTTGAAGAAGCAGAAAGAGGAGGACCTGCAGGAGGTGCAGAGTGTGCAGGGCTGGACAGGACATTGTGATGTTTGTCATTCCATTCCCAGAATGCCTGCATCTGGCCTTGAGAAGGGGACAGCACAAGCTGCCTCTTCCCCCTCTCCTCTCCCTGCTTCCTTCTGACCTGGCTCCCTTAGCTCCCCTTTATAGTGTGGGAGGGGTTTGGGCTGGAGCAGCCTGCTGGCAGCCTGGACAAGGCTAATTTTCAGCTGAGTCATTTTGGGCCTGGGATATGGGGCAAGCCCCTGCCCAGCACACCTCTCATTGTCTCTCTATTACAAGCAGGTAAACTGAGGCAGCGTGAGGCCAAGCTGAGTCAGAAGCCATTCCACACACTCAGAGTGGCTTCCAAATGCCACCAATGCCACCCTGAGGGCCAGCACCAGCTGCACCTCTCATAGCCTTGGGCTCCACAGACATCTCTGCCCACTGCCTGCTCTGAGGCACTGCAGGACAAGGGCACTGTCAGGTTGGGCACACTAGGAAGAAAGTCTTCAGGGCCTGCAAAGACAGACGGGGCTGGCAGAGACACACTGGGCATGGAGATGGGAATGGCATGGACATGGGAATGGCATGGACATGGGATGGAGCATGGGAGAGCTCCAAGGGAGGGGCTGTGCATGGAAGAGCAGAAGGGCAGCAGAAGGAGCAGGGCACTGTCTGCTCTCACAGCCTCGGATCTGTGGGCAGAGGTCCTCCCTGGGCACTGCTGCCTCATGGCCAGTCAGGTCCTGGTGGCCTCAGAACCAGCCCCCGGAAACAGAGCTGCTGAAGCCTCCAGTGCCCACCCCCAGCCCTAAAAGCCTCCAGAGGACCCCAGCCCCCAACGACTCCAGAGCCACCAAAAGTGCCACCATAGCCTCCCCCTACCCTGGGGCTCCTGCAGAGCCAAAGTCAGTGGAGTGGGGGAAGGGGCTGAGGATGGCCTCAGGGAAGGTGACCTTGGCAGGTGGGGCTGAGCTCAGGGAGGGACACGGAAGGGCCTCCCAAGCCCCCCTAGTACCGGCTGGGAACCTGCAGCGCAGCAGGGCCAGCGGGCCCCCCGCGGCAAGACTTCTCCGCCCCCCTCGGGCAGCCCTAGCCTCAGCCGCTAGCCGCCAGCTGAGGTTGACCCGGCCCTGCCCCCGCCCCGGCCCCGCCCCTGACCCGTTCGTGCCCCGCCCCTGCCCCGCCCTGCGGCAGCATCTCAGCTCTGCCAGCAGCCTCGGAAGCTCCTTGCGGACGTTTGCCGCGGAGCCTGCGCCGCCTGCGGGCGGGGACGGTGCAGCAGCACCGCCAGGATGCCCTAGCCAGCGGCGTTCCGCTCTCCCTTAGCAGCAGCCTGGGGGCACAGCTGTGCCCTGCAGACTCTCCTCCTGGCACTGCGTGCTTGGGACAAAGAACTGAACCCCTTCTGCCTCCAGCTTCCTTGGAGGGAGCTGTAGAGAGCCAGGAGCTCCCCTCAGCCTCCTCTTCTCCACCCCAACACCCCCAGCTCCCTCAGCTGCTCCTCCCCAGAACTCTTCTTCAGACCCTTCCACACCTTCTGCCCTTCTGAAACCTGCTCCAGAGGCCAAGTCTCTGAGCTGCCCCAGCTCTGGGCTGTAGGGGTAGAAGGCAAGCATCAAGCACAACCAGGAGCCAATGGTGTGATGCAAGAGAGATTTTATTGCAGTCCAGGGCAGGACGAAGCTTAGAGAAGAGCAGAGCTGTGGCCAAGGGCAGCTGACGAGCCCTGGCAGTAGGCAGGCAGCCAGCATGAGCTGTGCTGCAGGAGCAGGCAGCCAGCAGGGACCCTCCCCAGCAGTGAGCCAAGGGTCCTGCAGAGATGCTGAGGCAGAGCAGGGGAAAGGCAGAGCTGGGCCAAACGAAGCAAGGAGGCAGCCAGGCTGCAGAGCACAGCGCAGACACAGCAGATCCTTTGCTCAGGGCTGAGTGGGGACCTGCCAGGGGTTTTCTGGAGCTCTCCTTCATCTGTGGCCGGATCCAGGCTGGGGCTCAGCAGATCCCACAGCTGCCACTAAGGTACCGAGAGCCATAGCCCCAGCCTCCATAGCCTCCCCAGCCTCCATAGCCCCCACAGCCCCCAAAGCCTCCATAGCCTCCCCAGCCCCCAAGGCCTCCATAACCACCCCAGCCCCCAAGGCCTCCGTAGCATCCGTAGCCCCCATAGCCTCCAAGGCCTCCATAGCCACCCCAGCCCCCAAGGCCTCCGTAGCCACCCCAGCCCCCAAAGCCTCCATAGCCACCCCAGCTTCCATAGCCTCCATAGCCCCCACGGCCTCCAAAGCCTCCCATCACAGGGGCTCCTGAGGAGCCAACAACACTGGACTGGGGGAAGTTGCTGAGGATGGGCCCAGGGAAGGTGACCACTGAGGCCGGGGGCTGGATCACCACGTTGGAGTCAGGGCACTGCCGCACGCAGGGCTGGTTGCAGGTGTCGGCCAGGGGGGCGGGGCGGCCACCCCACAGGGAGAACACAGGCTGGAGCAGGACATCTTTCAGACAGGCAAGAGACCTGGAAAAGGGAGCAGGGGTGAGGGCAGGCTGGGCAAGGCAGGGACAGTTCCCCAAGAGGCTTCCAGGAGCTGGACTTACCCAGGAGATGAGGAGAGTCGAGCAGAGGAAGCTGGATAGAGGCTGTGGAGCCCTCAGCTCTTTTATACAGGTCCCAGAGCGCCTGGGGCAGTGGCCAAGGGGTGGTGGCACCAACCCCTGTAGGTAATCACCCAAACAAGCCAGGCCCAGCCTCTGCACCGGGGGCACTGCCATGATAATGGTGCTGGGGAGGGGAGGACAGGAGGGACGCGCCGTGACACAGCAGGGCATGGCAGGCACGAGGCTGCTGCAGCTGATCTGGTGTCACCACCGCAGCCTTGATCTGCCCTAATCCCCCCTCTGCTGATGCTGTCCTGCCCCAAGCACAGGGCTCTGCCCACCCGTGCCCTGCACACCTCTCATTAGCTCTCTTTTACAAGCTGCCAAACAGAGGCATTGCAGCTGGGCAGTTCCAGGTCCACCTGCTCCAGTCCCTCCCAACCGCCCTGGGGGCTGGGGCCTTCATGGGGCACGTGAGGAGCATCCCTGAACCTTGTGCACTTCCAAGCCCCTGCTTGCCATGGGCTATTTGCTCCTCCCTGACTGAGATCCCTGTGATGAGCCGGGGAGGCTCTGGTGTGTGGGCAGGGACCCGATGTTGCTGGGGCTCAGCCAGCAGGTGGCGCTTCAGAAACCTCCTGCCCCCTACCTCGCTCCTGCCCTGTAGACATCTCCGGAAGCCACCTCCTGCTCCTGCCCTGCAGCCACCCCGGTCCCCCACAGCCATCTCCTGCCCTGCAGACACCTCCTGCCCTGCAGACACCTCCTGTTCCTCTCCCACAGCCATCTCCTGCCCTGCAGACACCTCCTGTTCCTCTCCCGCAGCCACCTCCTTCTCCTGCCCTGCAGCCACTCCTGGGCCTCCCAGCCACCTGGGGCCCTGCAGCCACCTCCTGCTCAACCAGCGGCACGTCCTCCCGTGCCACCAGCAGGGCTGCCTGTGCCTAGGAAAGAGCCCAGCTGCCAAGGGATCCTGTTGGTAGCAGACAGCCCTGCCAAGGAGGCTCTGCTGTCGAGGGGCACTCCTGGCCCGGCAGTGGCTGTGAGTGGCTCTGAGCCTGCAGTGATTCCCCCCGGGGTGCTTGGGGCTGCAGTGCTCGCAGCCATCCAGCAGCTGCCGGAGAAGCTCACTGGCAAGACAGAGAAGCTGCCTGCAGAGATGGCAAAGCTGGGAGAGCTGGAAGGGAGGATTGAGCAGGTTGGCACAGCTGTGTCTAGATGGGAGAGGGAGGATGACAGTTCCTCTGCTCCTGCTGCATGCCTCTGGGTCACAGGCAGCAGGAGAAAAGTGCTGCCAAGCAGCCAGCTCAGGCTGGGCCCTGCCACTCACCACAGGCAGCCTGGAACCTCGTGTGTGACCCTGGGAAGGACAGGAGCTGCTGGCACCATAAGGCCACCTCTGAGCTTGCAGCCAGACCAAAGGAGCTGCTAGATGGCAGCCCCAGGGCTGGTGCTGCAAGGAAGTCATTAAGACTCTTCATCAGCACCAGAGGGGCCCTGCCTCCAGGCAGAGGGAGGGCAGGCACTGCTGGACCTGCTGCACTCTGCAACCGGGGGTTGTCAGGTTGAAGAGATGGAGCTTGGCTGTGACAGAGGCCTCTTTCCTGATCCTGAGGGATGAAGAATCATCTCCTGCTTGGACTTTACTGAAGGTTTCTCATTTGAGGCTGTGTTTGACACAGGAACTGGACATAAAGGCTGGAATGTCAGGGTGGGAGATGGGTGCCTCGAAGAAGCAGAAAGAGGAGGACCTGCAGGAGGTGCAGAGTGTGCAGGGCTGGACAGGACATTGTGATGTTTGTCATTCCGTTCCCAGAATGCCTGCATCTGGCCTTGAGAAGGGGACAGCACAAGCTGCCTCTTCCCCTCTCCTCTCTCTCCTGCTTCCTTCTGACCTGGCTCCCTTAGCTCCCCTTTATAGTGTGGGAGGGGTTTGGGCTGGAGCAGCCTGCTGGCAGCCTGGACCAGGCTAATTTTCAGCTGAATCATTTTGGGCCTGGGATATGGGGCAAGCCCCTGCCCAGCACACCTCTCATTGTCTCTCTATTACAAGCAGGTAAACTGAGGCAGCGTGAGGCCAAGCTGAGTCAGAAGCCATTCCACACACTCAGAGTGGCTTCCAAATGCCACCAATGCCACCCTGAGGGCCAGCACCAGCTGCACCTCTCATAGCCTTGGGCTCCACAGACATCTCTGCCCACTGCCTGCTCTGAGGCACTGCAGGACAAGGGCACTGTCGGGTTGGGCACACTAGGAAGAAAGTCTTCAGGGCCTGCAAACGCAGAGGGGGCTGGCAGAGACACACTGGGCATGGAGATGGGAATGGCATGGATATGGGATGGAGCATGGGAGCGCTCCAAGGGAGGGGATGTGCATGGAAGAGCAGAAGGGCAGCAGAAGGAGCAGGGCACTGTCTGCTCTCACAGCCTCGGATCTGTGGGCAGAGGTCCTCCCTGGGCACTGCTGCCTCATGGCCATTCAGGTCCTGGTGGCCTCAGCACCAGCCCCCAGAAACAGAGCTGCTGAAGCCTCCAGTGCCCCCTCCCCAGCCCTAAAAACCTCCAGAGGACCCCAGCCCCCAACGACTCCAGAGCCACCAAAAGTGCCACCATAGCCACCCCCTCCCTCAGGCTCCTGCAGAGCCAAAGTCCCTGGAGTGGGGGAAGGGGCTGAGGATGGCCTCAGGGAAGGTGACCTTGGCAGGTGGGGCTGAGCTCAGGGAGGGACTCGGAGGGGGCTCCCAAGCCCGGCCCTAGTACCGGCTGGGAACCTGCAGCGCAGCAGGGCCAGCCTGGGCCCCCCGCGGCAAGACTTCTCCGCCCCCCTCGGGTAGCCCTAGCCTCAGCCGCTAGCCTCCCGCTGAGGCTGACCCGGCCCTGCCCCCGCCCCGGCCCCGCCCCTGACCCGTCCCTGCCCCGCCCCAGCCCCGCCCCGCGGCAGCATCTCAGCTCTGCCAGCAGCCTCGGAAGCTCCTTGCGGACATTTGCCGCGGAGCCTGCGCCGCCTGCGGGCGGGGACGGTGCAGCAGCACCGCCAGGATGCCCTAGCCAGCGGCGTTCCGCTCTCCCTTAGCACAGCCCCCTGCAGCCTCTCCTCCTGCTGCTTCTTCCTTGGGACAAGGAACTGAACCCCTCCTGCCTCCAGCTTCCTTGCAGGTAGCTGTAGAGAGCCAGGAGATATCTGCTCTGCCTCCTCTTCGCCAGCCTCAACCCTCCCAATTCCCTCAGTTGCTCCCCCCCAGAACTCTTCTCCAGACCCTTGCCCACCTTCCTTGCTGTTCTTGGGACCTGCTCCAGAGGCCAAGCCTCTGAGCTGCCCCCAGCTCTGGGCTGTAGGGGCAGAGGCAAGCATCAAGCACAACCAGGAGCCAATGTTGTGATGCAAGAGAGATTTTATTACAGTCCCAGGTCAGGATGAAGCTTAGAGAAGACCAGAACTGTGGCCAAGGGCAGCTGACGAGCCCTGGCAGTAGGCAGGCAGCCAGCAGGGACCCTCCCCAGCAGTGGGCCAAGGCTCCTGCAGGGATGCTGAGGCAGAGCAGGGGAAAGGCAGAGCTGGGCCAAAAGCAGGAAGGAGGCAGTCAGGCTGCAGAGCACAGCGCAGACAGCAGCAGGTCCTTTCCTCAGGGCTGAGTGGGGACCTGCCAGGGGTTTTCTGGAGCTCTCCTTCATCTGTGGCCGGATCCAGGCTGGGGCTCAGCAGATCCCACAGCTGCCACTGAGGTACCGAGAGCCACGGCGCCAGCCCCCGTAGCCCCCAAAGCCTCCATAGCCCCCACAGCCCCCAAAGCCTCCATAGCCTCCATAGCCACCAAGGCCTCCATAACCACCCCAGCTCCCATAGCCTCCGAAGCCTCCATAGCCTCCATAGCCTCCTCCATAGCCTCCATAGCTACCAAAAGTGCCACCATAGCCACCCCCAACCCCGGGGACTCCTGCAGAGCCAACGAAGCTGGACTGGGGGAAGTTGCTGAGGATGGGCCCAGGGAAGGTGACCACAACAGGAGGGGGCTGGATCACCACGTCGGAGTCAGGGCACTGCCGCACGCAGGGCTGGTTGCAGGTGTCGGCCAGGGGGGCCGGGGCGGCCACCCCACAGGGAGAACACAGGCTGGAGCAGGACATCTTTCAGACAGGCAAGAGACCTGGGAAAAGGGAGCAGGGGTGAGGGCAGGCTGGGCAAGGCAGGGACAGGTCCCCAAGAGGCTTCCAGGAGCTGGACTTACCCAGGAGATGAGAGTCGAGTGGAGGAAGCTGGATGGAGGCTGTGGGGCCCTCAGCTCTTTTATACAGGTCCCAGAGTGCCTGGGCAGTGGCCAAGGGGTGGTGGCACCAACCCCAGCAGGTAATCACCCAGCAAGCATGCATGCCTCTGATTGTGGAGTGATGCCAGAATACTGGAGGCCTAGTCCTTGTGGAGCAGAGATTCCCTGGAGAGGAAGGATTGATGGGGACTGGAAGTGTCAGATCTTTACAAGGCACTGAGGAACAGCTGGGGCTTACTGGCAGCAGCAATCAAGCCTGATCTGGTGCTAATCCCCACTCTGCTTACACAGAGCATTGCCATGCCTCTGGCAGAAGATGCCTGAACCAAGCAGCAGTCCCTCAGCAGCATCCTGGCTGCAGACCACGGGCACAGTGCCAAGCGTGCCGTGGGCAGAGTGGCCACATGAAGCCTGGCTCTGTGTGGGTGGTGAGCCAGCAGCTCCTGGCAGGGTCTCCAAGGGAGGGCTCAGGGAGGACCTCACTCCGGCATGGGGCCAAGGCTTCTGAGAGCTCCGGTGCCCTTCCTGCCCTCCAGCTGCTCTCTGCCCTTCCAGCCATGCACAAGACCCTGATGCCTAGCTGCCTGCTCCCATCACAGCGGTGCTGAGCCCCAGCACCACTGGTCCCTGCCCCACATAAAAGAGGCTCCCCTGTTCATTACAGCGATGTGAGTCAGGATGCCCCAAACAGCCCATAGCAAGCAGGGCTTGCAAGTAGCCAGGGTTCAGGATGCTCCTGACATGCCCCAGAGTGCCCAGCCCCAGTTTGGTTGGGAGGGACTGGAGCAGGTGGGCCTGGATTTACAAAGGTGCAGTGCAGAACTGGGCAGCATCAGCAGAGGGGGATTAGGGCATGATCAGGCTGTTGTTTGTGACACCAGACAGCTGCAGCAGCCTCGTGCCTGCCATGCCCTGGTGAGTCACGCACGTCCCCTCCTGTCCCTCCCTCCCCGCACCATTATCATGGTCAGTGCCCGCCGGTGCAGAGGGTGGCCTGGCTCGTTTGGGTGATTACCTACTGGGGTTGATGCCACCACCCCTTGGCCACTGCCCCAGGTGCTCTGGGACCTGTATAAAAGAGCTGAGGGCCCCACAGCCTCTATCCAGCTTCCTCCTCTCGACTCTCCTCATCTCCTGGGTAAGTCCAGCTCCTGGAAGCCTCTTGGGACTGTCCCTGCCTTGCCCAGCCTGCCCTCACCCCTGCTCCCTTTTCCAGGTCTCTTGCCTGTCTGAAAGATGTCCTGCTCCAGCCTGTGTTCTCCCCTGTGGGGTGGCCGCCCCGGCCCCCCTGGCCGACCCTGCAACCAGCCCTGCGTGCGGCAGTGCCCTGACTCCACGTGGTGATCCAGCCCCCTCCTGTTGTGGTCACCTTCCCTGGCCCATCCTCAGCAACTTCCCCAGTCCAGCTTCGTTGGCTCTGCAGGAGTCCCCGGGTTTGGGGGTGGCTATGGTGGCACTTTTGGTAGCTATGGAGGCTATGGAGGCTATGGAGGCTTCGGGGGCTGGGGTGGTTATGGAGGCCTTGGTGGCTATGGAGGCTATGGAGGCTTTGGGGGCTGTGGGGCTATGGGAGGCTTTGGGGGCTACGGGGGCTGGCGCCGTGGCTCTCGTACCTCATGGCAGCTGTGGGATCTGCTGAGCCCCAGCCTGGATCCGGCCACAGATGAAGGAGAGCTCCAGAGAACCCCTGGCAGGTCCCCACTCAGCCCTGAGGAAAGGACCTGCTGCTGTCTGCGCTGTGCTCTGCAGCCTGGCTGCCTCCTTCCCTGCTTTTGGCCCAGCTCTGCCTTTCCCCTGCTCTGCCTCAGCATCCCTGCAGGACCCTTGGCCCACTGCTGGGAGGGTCCCTGCTGGCTGCCTGCTCCTGCAGCACAGCTCATGCTGGCTGCCTGCCTACTGCCAGGGCTCGTCAGCTGCCCTTGGCCACAGCTCTGCTCTTCTCTAAGCTTCGTCCTGCCCGGGGACTGCAATAAAATCTCTCTTGCATCACAACATTGTCTCCTGGTTGTGCTTGATGCTTGCCTTCTACCCCTACAGCCCAGAGCTGGGGGCAGCTCAGAGGCTTGGCCTCTGGAGCAGTCCCAAGAACAGCAAGGAAGTGTGGAAGGGTCTGGAGAAGAGGGCTGGGGAGGGAGTTGGGAGGGTTTAGGCTGGCGAAGAGGAGGCAGAGCAGGTATCTCCTGGCTCTCTACAGCTCCCTGCAAGGAAGCTGGAGGCAGGAGGGGTTCAGTTCTTTGTCCCAAGGAAGAAGCAGCAGGAGGAGAGGCTGCAGGGCACAGCTGTGCCCCCAGGCTGTGCTAAGGGAGAGCGGAACGCCGCTGGCTAGGGCATCCTGGCGGTGCTGCTGCACCGTCTCCGCCCGCAGGCGGCGCAGGCTCCGCGGCAAACGTCCACAAGGAGCTTCTGAGGCCTCTGGCAGAGCTGAGATGCTGCCGCGGGGCGGGGGGCGGGGCGGGGGCGGGGCGGGGGCGGGGCCGCGGCCGCCTTAGCGGGAGGCGAGTGGCTGAGGCTGAGGCTGGGGCCCTCTAGGGGGGTCGGAGTGGACTCGCTGCGGGGGGCGCTGGTGGCCCTGGTCACTGCAGGTTCCGAGCCGGTGCTAGGGCCGGGCTTGGGAGCCCTTCCGTGTCAGTCACCACAGGTCTGCTCTCAGCCTGCCCTCGGCTCTGGGCCATCTGCTCTGGGCCATCTGCATGGTGTTGGTGGCACTGACAGCTGTCTCCTAAGGCTCTGTGGCAGGGTTTAGTTGGCTGCCAAGTCACTGAGCCTCAAATTCACTCTCCTGGGAGAAGATGAAACAGTGTGGTCCTGCTGGCTTCCAGCTAGGGTGCAAAGAGCAAAGCCATCACCCGGGAGGTGCTGTAGTGCTCTCAGTTGAAGGTTGGACTCTGATGATCTCAGAGGTCTTTCCATCTGAAAGAGTTCTGGGGTTCCATGGTTATGGCTTAGTGCAGGTAAATGACCCTTGGCACAGCACCTGGTGCCACACTTCTCACTGCAGGCCCAAGCTGGCCTGGTCAGCAGGCACAGGGGTGATGTGGTGGTGCCCATCTTGACACAGGAGAGCTGCTGCTAGCTCAGCCACACGCCAGGGCCTGGACGCAGCAAAGGGTGGTGGCATCTGCTGTGACATCACAGGGGTGCTGATGCTTCACCCAAGTGATGAGCATGGCCACCATGGGTGGTGGGACCATGGGTGGGGGTGACCATGGGTGGGGGTGACCATGGGTAGTAGTGACCATGGGTAGGATGGTCATGGTAGTGACCATGGGTAGTGGCAGTGGTAGACCTCCATGGTATGGTGCCCTGGGTGATGACTATGGGTAGTGGTGGCCATGGGTTGTGTCTGCCCTTGCTCAGGGAAGCAGTGAAGCTGCCCGCTCTGCAGCCTGCTGTGCTCTCATTTCTTGTTCCTCCTTTTCCCCTCTGGTTCCCCCAGGCATCCCCATCAGGATAAGACATCAAATCAACAAGGTTGTGGGCAGGCACCTCCTGGACAAGCTCTGCCTTTACGTTCCTGGGCACCACACGACAGGGCACATGCCTTTCAGCCTGGTTCTGCCACCAGGCCAATCTGCCCTGGCTTCTGAAGGCCTCCTCAGGAACCAGGACACTTGGCCTCCGGAGACACTGCCTGCAAGAAAGACTCCTGCCCCCGGAAGCTATTCTCCCGCAGCAGCTCTGTGCTCAGATCTGTGGCCTCTCCTGTTGCCACAGAACGGTTGGGGTTGGAAATGGCCTCTGGACAACATCCAGCCCAAGCCCCCTGCCAGAGCAGGGCACCCAGGACACATCCGGGGGGTTGGAAGCTCTCCAGAGAAGGAGACTGCACAACCTCTCTGGGCAGCTGCTCCAGGCTCCATCATCCTCACACCAAAGCATTTTCTCCTTGTGTTGAGTTGGATTTCTGGTGCTCACTCAGGGCACCTGGGCCCTGCTCCTGCTTAGGAGAATGTGTAAATGAAGATTTTCTGCTCAAGCTGAGGGTGTGGGGCAGGTGAGAGCCCAAATGCACCTCAGGTTTATTGGGGCTCAGCAGTGCAGATGTTGGCTGCTGTTCCAGCCCCACCTGAACTACCTCCCTGAAACCCAGTGGGCTGGAGGTTGGGCACAGGGGAAGCTGAAGGATTTTTACCTCCTCTGAGCCAAGAGAGGCCACAGGAAAATGGCCTGCAAGGCACATGAGGATGGGGAAGGGTGCTCCCTGTGTGGCTGCCCCCCACCCCTGCCCCCCGCATCCAGACTTGTGCAGCTTTGTTAATAATTGATCTTTTTGCCTCGGGGTGAGGCTGGCTCCTTGCACAGCAGGGGAAGAGAACCTGCCCTTGGCACCAAGAGCTGTCTGGTGACCCAGGTGGGTCCTGTGCACCCAGGCAGCTCGGGGGGGCTCTGGTGGGTCTGCTCCCAGACTGCAGGCAGGAAGCCACACACAGGTGCAGGACCAGAGATATTGATCAGAATCCCAAAGGAGTGAAGGTGGGGAGCACAGTGAAGGAGGGGAGGAGGCCAAGTGGGCGAAGACAGGAGGGCAAAGAGGGAGAAGCTGTTTGTGAAGGAGATGAGCAAGCCCCAGCTGCAGGAGATGGAGTGCTGCTGGGTGTGATGCCACAAGGCAGGAGGAAGCAAGGAGGCAGCTCCTGCAGGTACCCCTAGAGCCCTCATCTGGAGCCAGCTGGAAGGGCCCAAGGAGCCAAAGCTGCCACTGGGGTCCTGCTATGGGAGAGGGGTGAAACAAACCCAGGGTCAGTGCTGTGATGCAAGAGAGATTTATTGGCGTGTCAGAGCAGGGCGTGGGAAGAAGAGCAAGGCTCTGGCTGGGGCCAGCCACATAGGCAGGCATGGTCACAGTGAACATGAGCCTGAGCTGTGCCCCAGCAGCAGGCGCCCAGGGCAGGCCTCTGCCCGCAGTGCTCAGCAGGCTGCGGAGCGACAATCAGCAGGGCAGGAGGAAAGCAGAGCTGGGACCCCAAGGGATGTCAGGCATCCAGAGCAGGGCAGCAGCAGAGTCCTTCCTTGGTTGTCAGTTGGGACGGGCCAGGGCACCTCTGAATCTTCAGCCGTAGCTGACTGCAGGTGGGGGCTCAGCAGGGCCCACAGCTGCCACTGAGGTACCGAGAGCCACGGCGCCAGCCCCCGTAGCCCCCAAAGCCTCCATAGCCCCCACAGCCCCCAAAGCCTCCATAGCCTCCTAGCCACCAAGGCCTCCATAACCACCCAGCCCCCATAGCCTCCGAAGCCTCCATAGCCTCCATAGCCTCCATACTACCGAAAGTGCCACCATAGCCACCCCCAACCCCGGGGACTCCTGCAGAGCAACGAAGCTGGACTGGGGGAAGTTGCTGAGGATGGGCCCAGGGAAGGTGACCACTGAGGCCGGGGCTGGATCACCACCGTGGAGTCAGGCACTGCCCACGCAGGGCTGGTTGCAGGTGGTCGGCCAGGGGGGCCGGGCGGCCACCCCAGGGAGAACACAGGCTGGAGCAGGACATCTTTCAGACAGGCAAGAGACCTGAAAAGGGAACAGGGGTGAGGGCAGGCGGGCAAGGCAGGACAGGTCCCCAAGAGGCTTCCAGGAGCTGGACTTACCCAGGAGATGAGAGATGTCGAGCGGAGGAAGCTGGATGAGGCTGTGGGGCCCTCAGCTCTTTT
>JAAWVA010000044.1:783555-858947 GCA_015227895.2 Colaptes auratus
GCACGAGGCTGCTGCAGTTGATCTGGTGTCACCACCGCAGCCTTGAATCTGCCCTAATCCCCCCTCTGCTGATGTGCCCAGCCCCAAGCACGGGCTCTGCCCACCCGTGCCCTGCAACCTCTCATTAGCTCTCTTTTACAAGCTGCCAAACAGAGGCATTGCAGCTGGGCAGCTCCAGGTCCACCTGCTCCCGTCCTCCCAACCGCCCTGGGGGCTGGGGCCTTCATGGGGCACGTGAGGGCATCCTGAACCTTCTCCACTTCCAAGCCCTGCTCGCCATGGAATTTGCTCCTCCCTGACTGAGATCCTGTGATGAGCCGGGGGGAGGCTCTGGTGGTGGGCAGGGACCCGATGTGGCTGGGGCTCAGCCAGCAGGTGGCGCTTCAGACACCTCCTGTCCCCGCAGCTCTCTCCTGCCCTGTAGACATCGTCCGCAGCCACCTCCTGCTCCTGCCCTGCGGCCACCCCGGTCCCCCACAGCAATCTCCTGCCCTGCAGCCACCCCGGTACCACAGCAATCTCCTGCCCTGCAGACACCTCCTGTTCCTCTCCCGCAGCCACCTCCTTCCTGCCCTGCAGCCACTCCTGGGCCTCCCAGCCACCTGGTGCCCTGCAGCAACCTCCTGCTCACCAGCGGCACGTCCTCCCGTGCCACCAGCAGGGCTGCCTGTGCCTAGGAAAGAGCCCAGCTGCCAAGGGATCCTGTTGGTAGCAGACAGCCCTGCCAAGGAGGTTCTGCTGTCGAGGGGCACTCCTGGCCCGGCAGTGGCTGTGAGTGGCTCTGAGCTGCAGTGATTCCCCCCGGGGTGCTTGGGGCTGCAGTGCTCGCAGCCATCCAGCAGCTGCCGGAGAGAAGCTCACTGGCAAGACAGAGAAGCTGCCTACAGGATGGCAAAGCTGGGAGAGCTGGAAGGGAGGATTGAGCAGTGTTGGCACAGCTGTGTCTAGATGGGAGAGGGAGGATGACACTTCCCCTGCTCCTGCTGCATGCCTCTGGGTCACAGGCAGCAGGGAGAAAAAGTGCTGCCAAGCAGCCAGCTCAGGCCGGGCCCTGCCACTCACCAAGGCAGCCTGGAACCTCGTGTGTGACCCTGGGAAGGACAGGGAGCTGCTGGCACCATAAGGCCACCTCTGAGCTTGCAGCCCGACCAAAGGATGCTGCTATAGAGCCCCCAGGGGGTGCTGCAAGGGGAGTCACTAAGACTCTCATCAGCACCAGAGGGGCCATGCCTCCAGGCAGAGGGGGGAGGGCACTGCTGTGACCTGCTGCACTCTCTGCAACCGGGGGTTGTCAGGTGAAGAGATGGAGCTTGGCTGTGACAGAGGCTTCATTCCTGATCCTGAGGGATGGAAAGAATCATTCCTGCAGACTTTACTGAAGGTTTCTCGTTTGAGGCTGTGTTTGACACAGGAACTGGACATAAAGGCTGGAATGTCAGTGTTGGATATGAGTGCCTTGAAGAAGCAGAAAGATGAGGACCTGCAGGAAGTGCAGAGTGTGCAGGGCTGGACAGGACATTGTGATGTTTGTCATTCCATTCCCAGAATGCCTGCATCTGGCCTTGAGAAGGGGACAGCACAAGCTGCCTCTTCCCCCTCTCCTCTCCCTGCTTCCTTCTGACCTGGCTCCCTTAGCTCCCCTTATAGGGTGGGAGGGGTTTGGGCTGGCAGCAGCCTGCTGGCAGCCTGGACCAGGCTAATTTCAGCTGAGTCATTTGGGCCTGGGATATGGGCAAGTCCCTGCCCAGCACACCTCTCTTGACTCTCTATTACAAGCAGGAAACTGAGGCAAAGCGTGAGGCCAAGCTGAGTCAGAAGCCATTCCACACACTCAGAGTGGCTTCCAAATGCCACCAATGCCACCCTGAGGGCCAGCACCAGCGGCACCTCTCATAGCCTTGGGCTCCACAGACATCTCTGCCCACTGCTGCTCTGAGGCACTGCAGACAAGGGCACTGTCAGGTTGGGCACACTAGAAGAAGTCTTCAGGGCCTGCAAACGCAGAGGGGGCTGGCAGAGACACACTGGGCATGGAGATGGGAATGGCATGGACATGGGAATGGCATGGACATGGGATGGAGCATGGGTAGAGCTCCAAGGGAGGGGCTGTGCATGGAAGAGCAGAAGGGCAGCAGAAGGAGCAGGGCACTGTCTGCTCTCACAGCCTCGGATCTGTGTGCAGAGGTCCTCCCTGGGCACTGCTGCCTCATGGCCAGTCAGGTCCTGGTGGCCTCAGCACCAGCCCCCCAGAAACAGAGCTGCTGAAGCCTCCAGTGCCCACCCCCAGCCCTAAAAAGCCTCCCGAGGACCCCAGCCCCCACGACTCCAGAGCCACCAAAAGTGCCACCATAGCCACTCCCTACCTGGGGCTCTGCAGAGCCAAAGTCAGTGGAGTGGGGGAAGGGGCTGAGGATGGCCTCAGGGAAGGTGACCTTGGCAGGGGGGGCTGAGCTCAGGGAGGGACACGGAAGGGCCTCCCAAGCCCGGCCCTAGCACCGGCTGGGAACCTGCAGCGCAGCAGGGCCAGCCTGGGCCCCCGCGGCAAGACTTCTCCGCCCCCCCTCGGGCAGCCCTAGCCTCAGCCGCTAGCCTCCGCTGAGGTGACCGGCCCTGCCCCCACCCCGGCCCCTCCCCCTGACCAGCCCCTGACAGCCCCAGCCCCGCCCGCCCCAGCCCAGCCCTGCCCCGCCCCAGCCCGGCCCCGCCCCTGCCCAGCCCCGGCCCCGACCCCGCCCCTGCCCCGCCCCGCGGCAGCATCTCAGCTCTGCCAGCAGCCTCGGAAGCTCCTTGCGGACGTTTGCCGCGGAGCCTGCGCCGCCTGCGGGCGGGGACGGTGCAGCAGCACCGCCAGGATGCCCTAGCCAGCGCCGTTCTGCTCTCCCTTAGCACAGCCTGGGGGCACAGCTGTGCCCTGCAGACTCTCCTCCTGCTGCTTCTTCCTTGGGACAAGGAACTGAACACCTCCTGCCTCCAGCTTCCTTGGAGGGAGCTGTAGAGAGCCAGGAGATACCTGCTCGCCTCCTTTCTCCAGCCACAACACCCCCAGCTCATCAGCTACTCCTCCCCAGAACTCTTCTTCAGACCCTTCCACACCTTCCTTGCCCTTCTCTGCACCTGCTCCAGAGGCCAAGCCTCTGAGCTCCCCCAGCTCTGGGCTGTAGGGGTAGAAGGCAAGCATCAAGCACAACCAGGAGCAAATGGTGTGATGCAAGAGAGATTTATTGCAGTCCCCGGGCAGGACGAAGCTTAGAGAAGAGCAGAGCTGTGGCCAAGGGCAGCTCACGAGCCCTGGCAGTAGGCAGGCAGCCAGCATGAGCTGTGCTGCAGGAGCAGGCAGCCAGCAGGGACCCTCCCCAGCAGTGGGCCAAGGCTCCTGCGGGCTGCTGAGGCAGAGCAGGGGAAAGGCAGAGCTGGGCCAAAAGCTGGAAGGAGGCAGCACCAGGCTGCAGAGCAAGGGCAGACAGCAGCAGGTCCTTTCCTCAGGGCTGAGTGGGGACCTGCCAGGGGTGAGCTTTTCTGGAGCTATCCTTCATCCGTGGCCGGATCCAGCTGGGGCTCAGCAGATCCCACAGCTGCCAATGAGTACCGAGAGCCACAGCCCCAAAGCTCCATAGCCCACCACAGCCCCCAAGGCCTCCATAACCACCCCCCAGCCCCCAAGGCCTCCGTAGCATCCGTAGCCCCATAGCCTCCAAGGCCTCCTAGCCACCCCAGCCCCCAAGGCCTCCATAGACCCCAGCCCCCAAGGCCTCCGTACCACCCCAGCCCCCAAAGCCTCCATAGCCACCCCAGCTTCCATAGCCTCATAGCCCCCACGGCCTCCAAAGCCTCCCCATCACAGGGCTCCTGAGGAGCCAACAACACTGGACTGGGGGAATTGCTTGAGGATGGGCCCAGGAAGGTGACCACTGAGGCCGGGGGCGGATCACCACGTTGGAGTCAGGGGCACTGCCGCACGCAGGCTGGTTGCAGGTGTCGGCCAGGGGGCCGGGGCGGCCACCCCACAGGGAGAACACAGGCTTGGAGCAGGACATCTTTCAGACAGGCAAGAGACCTGGAAAAGGGAGCAGGGTGAGGGCAGGCGGGCAAGGCAGGGCAGGTCCCCAAGAGGCTTCCAGAGCTGGACTTACCCAGGAGATGAGGAGAGTCGAGCGGAGGAAGCTGGATAGAGGCTGTGGAGCCCTCAGCTCTTTTATACAGGTCCCAGAGCACCTGGGGCAGTGGCCAAGGGGTGGTGGCATCAACCCCAGTAGTAATCACCCAAACGAGCCAGGCCCAGCCTCTGCTCCGGGGCACTGCCATTATAATGTGCTGGGAGGGGAGCACAGGAGGGACGCGCCGTGACCACCAGGGCATGGCAGCACGAGGCTGCTGCAGCTGATCTGGTGTCACCACCGCAGCCTTGATCTGCCCTAATCCCCCCTCTGCTGATGCTGCCCAGCCCCAAGCACAGGCTCTGCCCACCCGTGCCCTGCACACCTCTCATTAGCTCTCTTTTACAAGCTGCCAAACAGAGGCATTGCAGCTGGGCAGCTCCAGGTCCACCTGCTCCAGTCCCTCCCAACCGCCCTGGGGGCTGGGGCCTTCATGGGGCACGTGAGGAGCATCCCTGAACCTTCTCCACTTCCAAGCCCCTGCTCGCCATGGACTATTTGCTCCTCCCTGACTGAGATCCCTGTGATGAGCCGGGGAGGCTCTGGTGTGTGGGCAGGGACCCGATGTTGCTGGGGCTCAGCCAGCAGGTGGCGCTTCAGACACCTCCTGCCCCGCAGCTCTCTCCTGCCCTGTAGACATCGTCCGCAGCCACCTCCTGCTCCTGCCCTGCGGCCACCCCGGTCCCCCACAGCCATCTCCTGCCCTGCAGACACCTCCTGCCCTGCAGACACCTCCTGTTCCTCTCCCGCAGCCACCTCCTTCTCCTGCCCTGCAGCCACTCCTGGGCCTCCCAGCCACCTGGGGCCCTGCAGCACCTCCTGCTCAACCAGCGGCACGTCCTCCCGTGCCACCAGCAGGGCTGCCTGTGCCTAGGAAAGAGCCCGCTGCCAAGGGATCCTGTTGGTAGCAGACAGCCCTGCCAAGGAGGTTCTGCTGTCGAGGGGCACTCCTGGCCCGGCAGTGGCTGTGAGTGGCTCTGAGCCTGCAGTGATTCCCCCCGGGTGCTTGGGGCTGCAGTGCTCGCAGCCATCCAGCAGCTGCCGGAGAGCTCACTGGCAAGACAGAGAAGCTGCCTGCAGAGATGGCAAAGCTGGGAGAGCTGGAAGGGAGGATTGAGCAGTTGGCACAGCTGTGTCTAGATGGAGAGGGAGGATGACACTTCCCCTGCTCCTGCTGCATGCCTCTGGGTCACAGGCAGCAGGAGAAAAGTGCTGCCAAGCAGCCAGCTCAGGCTGGGCCCTGCCACTCACCACAGGCAGCCTGGAACCTCGTGTGTGACCCTGGGAAGGACAGGAGCTGCTGGCACCATAAGCCACCTCTGAGCTTGCAGCCAGACCAAAGGAGCTGCTAGATGGCAGCCCCAGGGCTGGTGCTGCAAGGGAGTCACTAAGACTCTTCATCAGCACCAGTGGGGCCCTGCCTCCAGGCAGAGGGAGGGCAGGCACTGCTGGACCTGCTGCACTCTCTGCAACTGGGGGCTTGTCAGGTTGAAGAGATGGAGCCTGCCTGTGACAGAGGCCTCTTGGCTCCTGCATGCCTTGGAAGATGAGAATCCAAGGGAGGCTACAGATTGCTTCTCCCTGGAGGGCTAGAAACATCTCTGGACTCATCTGCTTGACTCGGTTGCCCCAGGGCTGGAAACACCACTTGGGAATGGTCCTGACTGGGACTGATACAGGTGCAGGAGAACCTGCAGTGAGCAATCTGCTGTGCTCCACAGAGTGACCTCACTCTGAGTGAGGATGGCCAGGGACCGCTCCTTGCTGTCCATTGTTGGATGCTGGTTGGTGCTGGGCATGAGGCCAAGTGGGACTTAATCTGGAAACGCTGAGGGGAACTGCTCTGAGCTGGCTGGGCTCAAGATTTCCTCTGTTCCCCTGCGAGGTCCTATTTCATCTCCTCTGAGCAGAGGAAGACCTCTTTCCTGATCCTGAGGGATGAAGAATGATCTCCTGCTTGGACTTTACTGAAGGTTTCTCGTTTGAGGCTGTTTGGCACAGGAACTATGGAAGGACATAAAGGCTGGAATGTCAGGGTGGGAAATGGGTGCCTTGAAGAAGCAGAAAGAGGAGGACCTGCAGGAGGTGCAGAGTGTGCAGGGCTGGACAGGACATTGTGATGTTTGTCATTCCATTCCCAGAATGCCTGCATCTGGCCTTGAGAAGGGACAGCACAAGCTGCCTCTTCCCCCTCTCCTCTCCCTGCTGTCCTTCTGACCTGGCTCCCTTAGCTCCCCTTTATAGTGTGGGAGGGGTTTGGGCTGGAGCAGCCTGCTGGCAGCCTGGACCAGGCTAATTTTCAGCTGAGTCATTTTGGGCCTGGGATATGGGGCAAGCCCCTGCCCAGCACAACTCTCATTGTCTCTCTATTACAAGCAGGTAAACTGAGGCAGCGTGAGGCCAAGCTGAGTCAGAAGCCATTCCACACACTCAGAGTGGCTTCCAAATGCCACCAATGCCACCCTGAGGGCCAGCACCAGCTGCACCTCTCATAGCCTTGGGCTCCACAGACATCTCTGCCCACTGCGTGCTCTGAGGCACTGCAGGACAAGGGCACTGTCAGGTTGGGCACACTAGGAAGAAAGTCTTCAGGGCCTGCAAACGCAGAGGGGGCTGGCAGAGACACACTGGGCATGGAGATGGGAATGGCATGGATGTGGGAATGGCATGGACATGGGATGGAGCATGGGAGAGCTCCAAGGGAGGGGCTGTGCATGGAAGAGCAGAAGGGCAGCAGAAGGAGCAGGGCACTGTCTGCTCTCACAGCCTCGGATCTGTGGGCAGAGGTCCTCCCTGGGCACTGCTGCCTCATGGCCAGTCAGGTCCTGGTGGCCTCAGCACCAGCCCCCAGAACAGCTGCTGAAGCCTCCAGTGCCCCCTCCCCAGCCCTAAAAACCTCCCTAGGATCCCAGCCCCCAACGACTCCAGAGCCACCAAAAGTGCCACCATAGCCACTCCCTACCCTGGGGCTCCTGCAGAGCCAAAGTCCCTGGATGGGGGAAGGGGCTGAGGATGCCTCAGGGGGACCTTGGCAGGTGGGGCTGAGCTCAGGGAGGGACACGGAAGGGCCTCCCAAGCCCGGCCCTAGCACCGGCTGGGAACCTGCAGCGCAGCAGGGCCAGCCTGGGCCCCCCGCGGCAAGACTTCTCCGCCCGCCTCGGGTAGCCCTAGCCTCAGCCGCTAGCCTCCCGCTGAGGCTGACCCGGCCCTGCCCCCGCCCCGGCCCCGCCCCTGACCCGTCCCTGCCCCGCCCCAGCCCCGCCCCGCGGCAGCATCTCAGCTCTGCCAGCAGCCTCGGAAGCTCCTTGCGGACATTTGCCGCGGAGCCTGCGCCGCCTGCGGGCGGGGACGGTGCAGCAGCACCGCCAGGATGCCCTAGCCAGCGGCGTTCCGCTCTCCCTTAGCACAGCCCCCTGCAGCCTCTCCTCCTGCTGCTTCTTCCTTGGGACAAGGAACTGAACCCCTCCTGCCTCCAGCTTCCTTGCAGGTAGCTGTAGAGAGCCAGGAGATACCTGCTCTGCCTCCTCTTCGCCAGCCTCAACCCTCCCAATTCCCTCAGTTGCTCCCCCCCAGAACTCTTCTCCAGACCCTTGCCCACCTTCCTTGCTGTTCTTGTGACCTGCTCCAGAGGCCAAGCCTCTGAGCTGCCCCCAGCTCTGGGCTGTAGGGGCAGAGGCAAGCATCAAGCACAACCAGGAGCCAATGTTGTGATGCAAGAGAGATTTTATTACAGTCCCAGGTCAGGATGAAGCTTAGAGAAGACCAGAACTGTGGCCAAGGGCAGCACACGAGCCCTGGCAGTAGGCAGGCAGCCAGCAGGGACCCTCCCCAGCAGTGGGCCAAGGCTCCTGCAGGGATGCTGAGGCAGAGCAGGGGAAAGGCAGAGCTGGGCCAAAAGCAGGAAGAGGCAGTCAGTCTGCAGAGCACAGGGCAGACAGCAGCAGGTCCTTTCCTCAGGGCTGAGTGGGGACCTGCCAGGGGTTTTCTGGAGCTCTCCTTCATCTGTGGCCGGATCCAGGCTGGGGCTCAGCAGATCCCACAGCTGCCACTGAGGTACCGAGAGCCACGGCGCCAGCCCCCGTAGCCCCCAAAGCCTCCATAGCCCCCACAGCCCCCAAAGCCTCCATAGCCTCCATAGCCACCAAGGCCTCCATAACCACCCCAGCTCCCATAGCCTCCATAGCTTCCATAGCCTCCATAGCTACCAAAAGTGCCACCATAGCCACCCCCAACCCCGGGGACTCCTGCAGAGCCAACGAAGCTGGACTGGGGGAAGTTGCTGAGGATGGGCCCAGGGAAGGTGACCACAACAGGAGGGGGCTGGATCACCACGTCGGAGTCAGGGCACTGCCGCACGCAGGGCTGGTTGCAGGTGTCGGCCAGAGGGGCCGGGGCGGCCACCCCACAGGGAGAACACAGGCTGGAGCAGGACATCTTTCAGACAGGCAAGAGACCTGGAAAAGGGAACAGGGGTGAGGAGAAAGGCTGGGCAAGGCAGGGACAGGTCCCCAAGAGGCTTCCAGGAGCTGGACTTACCCAGGAGATGAGGAGAGTCGAGTGGAGGAAGCTGGATGGAGGCTGTGGGGCCCTCAGCTCTTTTATACAGGTCCCAGAGCGCCTGGGGCAGTGGCCAAGGGGTGGTGGCACCAATCCCAGCAGGTAATCACCCAGGCAAGCATCATGCCTCTGATTGTGAGTGATGCAAAGAATACTGGAGGCCTAGTCCTTGTGGAGCAGAGATGCCCTGGAGAGGAAAGGAGTGATGGGAGGACAGGAAGTGTCAGATCTTTACAAGGCACTGAGGAACAGCTGGGGCTTTACTGGCAGCAGCAATCAAGCCTGATCTGGTGCTAATCCCCACTCTGCTTACACAGAGCATTGCCAGGCCTCTGGCAGAAGATGTCTGGAACCAAGCAGGTCACCTCAGCAGCATCCTGGCTGCAGACCACGGGCAGCAGTGCCAAGCGTGCCTGTGGGCAGAGTGGCCACATGAAGCCTGGCTCTGTGTGGGTGGTGAGCCAGCAGCTCCTGGCAGGGTGCTCCAAGGGAGGGCTCAGGGAGGACCTCACTCAGGCATGGGGCCAAGGCTTCTGAGAGCATCCTGGTGCCCTTCCTGCCCTCCAGCTGCTCTCTGCCCTTCCAGCCATGGCACAAGACCCTGATGCCTCAGCTGCCTGCTCCCATTCACAGCGGTGCTGAGCCGCTGAACCAGTGGGTCCCTGCCCCACATAAAAGAGGCTCCCCTGTTCATTACAGCGATGTGAGTCAGGATGCCCCAAACAGCCCATAGCAAGCAGGGGCTTGCAAGTAGCCAGGGTTCAGGGATGCTCCTGACATGCCCCAGGAGGGCCCCAGCCCCAAGTTTGGTTGGGAGGGACTGGAGCAGGTGGGCCTGGATTTACAAAGGTGCAGTGCAGGACTGGGCAGCATCAGCAGAGGGGGGATTAGGGCAGATCAAGGCTGTGGTGGTGACACCAGATCAGCTGCAGCAGCCTCGTGCCTGCCATGCCCTGGTGAGTCACGGCACGTCCCTCCTGTCCTCCCCTCCCCAGCACCATTATCATGGCAGTGCCCGCGGTGCAGAGGGTGGGCCTGGCTCGTTTGGGTGATTACCTACTGGGGTTGATGCCACCACCCCTTGGCCACTGCCCCAGGTGCTCTGGGACCTGTATAAAAGAGCTGAGGGCCCCACAGCCTCTATCCAGCTTCCTCCGCTCGACTCTCCTCATCTCCTGGGTAAGTCCAGCTCCTGGAAGCCTCTTGGGGACCTGTCCCTGCCTTGCCCAGCCTGCCCTCACCCCTTCTCCCTTTTCCAGGTCTCTTGCCTGTCTGAAAGATGTCCTGCTCCAGCCTGTGTTCTCCCTGTGGGGTGGCCGCCCCGGCCCCCCTGGCCGACACCTGCAACGAGCCCTGCGTGCGGCAGTGCCCTGACTCCAACGTGGTGATCCAGCCCCCTCCTGTTGTGGTCACCTTCCCTGGGCCCATCCTCAGCAACTTCCCCCAGTCCAGCTTCGTTGGCTCTGCAGGAGTCCCCGGGGTTGGGGGTGGCTATGGTGGCACTTTTGGTAGCTATGGAGGCTATGGAGGCTATGGAGGCTTCGGGGGCTGGGGTGGTTATGGAGGCCTTGGTGGCTATGGAGGCTATGGAGGCTTTGGGGGCTGTGGGGGCTATGGAGGCTTTGGGGGCTACGGGGGCTGGCGCCGTGGCTCTCGGTACCTCAGTGGCAGCTGTGGGATCTGCTGAGCCCCAGCCTGGATCCGGCCACAGATGAAGGAGAGCTCCAGAGAACCCCTGGCAGGTCCCCACTCAGCCCTGAGGAAAGGACCTGCTGCTGTCTGCGCTGTGCTCTGCAGCCTGGCTGCCTCCTTCCTGCTTTTGGCCCAGCTCTGCCTTTCCCCTGCTCTGCCTCAGCATCCCTGCAGGACCCTTGGCCCACTGCTGGGGAGGGTCCCTGCTGGCTGCCTGCTCCTGCAGCACAGCTCATGCTGGCTGCCTGCCTACTGCCAGGGCTCGTTGCTGCCCTTGGCCACAGCTCTGCTCTTCTCTAAGCTTCGTCCTGCCCGGGGACTGCAATAAAATCTCTCTTGCATCACACCATTGGCTCCTGGTTGTGCTTGATGCTTGCCTTCTACCCCTACAGCCCAGAGCTGGGGGCAGCTCAGAGGCTTGGCCTCTGGAGCAGGTCCCAAGAACAGCAAGGAAGGTGTGGAAGGGTCTGGAGAAGAGGGCTGGGGAGGGAGTTGGGAGGGTTGAGGCTGGCGAAGAGGAGGCAGAGCAGGTATCTCCTGGCTCTCTACAGCTCCCTGCAAGGAAGCTGGAGGCAGGAGGGGTTCAGTTCCTTGTCCCAAGGAAGAAGCAGCAGGAGGAGAGGCTGCAGGGCACAGCTGTGCCCGCAGGCTGTGCTAAGGGAGAGCGGAACTCCGCTGGCTAGGGCATCCTGGCGCTGCTGCTGCACCGTCCCCGCCCGCAGGCGGCGCAGGCTCCGCGGCAAACGTCCACAAGGAGCTTCTGAGGCCTCTGGCAGAGCTGAGATGCTGCCGCGGGGCGGGGGCGGGGCAGGGGCGGGGCCTCGGCCGCCTTAGCGGCAGGCGAGCGGCTGAGGCTAAGGCTGGGGCCCTCTAGGGGGGTCGGAGAGGACTCGCTGCGGGGGGCGCTGGGTGGCCCTGGTGCACTGCAGGTTCCGAGCTGGTGCTAGGGCCGGGCTTGGGAGGCCCTTCCGTGTCAGTCACCACAGGTCTGCTCTCAGCCTGCCCTCGGCTCTGGGCCATCTGCTCTGTGCTATCTGCATGGTGTTGGTGGCACTGACAGCTGTCTCCTAAGGCTCTGTGGCAGGGTTCAGTTGGCTGCCAAGTCACTGAGCCTCAAATTCACTCTCCTGGGAGAAGATGAAACAGTGTGGGCCTGCTGGCTTCCCAGCTAGGGGTGCAAAGAGCAAAGCCATCACCCGGGGAGGTGCTTTAGTGCTCTCAGGTTGAAGGTTGGACTCTGATGATCTCAGAGGTCTTTCCCAGCTGAAAGAGTTCTGGGGTTCCATGGTTATGGCTTAGTGCAGGTAAATGACCCTTGGCACAGCACCTGGTGCCACACTTCTCACTGCAGGACCCAAGCTGGCCTGGTCAGCAGGCACAGGGGTGATGTGGTGGTGCCCATCTGTGACACAGGAGAGCTGCTGCTAGCTCAGCCACACGCCAGGGCCTGGACGCAAGCAAAGGGTGCTGGCATCTGCTGTGACATCACAGGGGTGCTGATGCTTCACCCCAAAGTGATGAGCATGGCCACCATGGGTGGGGGTGACCATCTGTGGGGGTGACCATGGGTGGGGGTGACCATGGGTAGTAGTGACCATGGGTAGTGATGGTCATGGTAGTGACCATGGGTAGTGGCAGTGGTAGACCTCCATGGTAGTGGTGCCCATGGGTAGTGATGACTATGGGTAGTGGTGGCCATGGGTTGTGTCTGCCCTTGCTCAGGGAAGCAGTGAAGCTGCCCAGCTCTGCAGCCTGCTGTGCTCTCATTTCTTGTTCCTCCTTTTCCCCTCTGGTTTCCCCAGGCATCCCCAGCAGGATAAGACATCAAATAGCAACAGGTTGTGGGCAGGTCACCTCCTGGACAAGCTCTGCCTTTACGTTCCTGGGCAGCCACACGACAGGGCACAGGCCCTCTTCAGCCTGGTTCTGCCAACCAGGCCAATCTGCCCTGGCTTCTGAAGGCCTCCTCAGGAACCAGGACACTTGGCCTCCGGAGACACTGCCTGCAAGAAAGACTCCTGCCCCCGGAAGCTATTCTCCCAGCAGCAGCTCTGTGCTCAGATCTGTGGCCTCTCCTGGTGCCACAGAACGGTTGGGGTTGGAAATGGCCTCTGGACAACATCCAGCCCAAGCCCCCTGCCAGAGCAGGGGCACCCAGGGACACATCCGGGGGGGTTGGAAGCTCTCCAGAGAAGGAGACTGCACAACCTCTCTGGGCAGCTGCTCCAGGCTCCATCAGCCTCACACCAAAGCAGTTTCTCCTTGTGTTGAGGTTGGATTTCTGGTGCTCAGCTCAGGGCACCTGGGCCCTGCTCCTGCTTAGGAGAATGTGTAAATGAAGATTTCCTGCTCAAGCTGAGGGTGTGGGGGCAGGGTGAGAGCCCAAGATGCACCTCAGGTTTATTGGGGCTCAGCAGTGCAGATGTTGGCTGCTGTTCCAGCCCCACCTGAACTACCTCCCTGAAACCCAGTGGGCTGGAGGTTGGGCACAGGGGAAGCTGAAGGATTTTACCTCCTCTGAGCCAAGAGAGGCCACAGGAAATGGCCTGCAAGGCACAGGGAGGATGGGGAAGGGTGCTCCCTGTGTGGCTGCCCCCCACCCCTGCCCCCCAGCATCCAGACTTGTGCAGCTTTGTTAATAAATTGATCATTTTGCCTCGGGGTGAGGCTGGCTCCTTGCACAGCAGGGGGAAGAACCTGCCCTTGGCACCAGAGCTGTCTGGTGACCCAGGTGGGGTCCTGTGCACCCAGGGCAGCTCGGGGGGGCTCTGGTGGGTCTGCTCCCAGACTGCAGGCAGGAAGCCACACACAGGTGCAGGACCAGAGATATTGATCAGAATCCCAAAGGAGGGAAGGTGGGGAGCACAGTGAAGGAGGGGAGGAGGCCAAAGGGGGCGAAGACAGGGAGGGCAAAGAGGGAGAAGCTGTTGGTGAAGGAGATGAGCAAGCCCCAGCTGCAGGAGATGGAGTGCTGCTGGGATGTGATGCCACAAGGCAGGAGGAAGCAAGGAGGCAGCTCCTGTAGGTACCCCTAGAGGCCCTCAGCTGGGAGCCAGCTGGAAGGGCCCAAGGAGCCAAAGCTGCCACTGGGGTCCTGGCTATGGGAGAGGGGTGAAACAAACCCAGGGGTCAGTGCTGTGATGCAAGAGAGATTTATTGGCGTGTCAGAGCAGGGCAGTGGGAGAAGAGCAAGGCTCTGGCTGGGGCCAGGCCACATAGGCAGGCAATGGGCACAGTGAACATGAGCCTGAGCTGTGCCCCAGCAGCAGGCGCCCAGGGCAGGCCTCTGCCCGCAGGGCTCAGCAGGCTGCGGAGCGACAATCAGCAGGGCAGGAGGAAAGCAGAGCTGGGACCCAAGGGGATGTCAGGCATCCAGAGCAGGGCAGCAGCAGAGTCCTTCCTTGGGTGGTCAAGTTGGGACGGGCCAGGGCACCTCTGAAGATCTTCAGCCGTAGCTGACTGCAGGTGGGGGCTCAGCAGGGCCCACAGCTGCCACTGAGGTACCGAGAGCCACGGCGCCAGCCCCCGTAGCCCCCAAAGCCTCCATAGCCCCCACAGCCCCCAAAGCCTCCATAGCCTCCATAGCCACCAAGGCCTCCATAACCACCCCAGCCCCCATAGCCTCCGAAGCCTCCATAGCCTCCATAGCCTCCATAGCTACCGAAAGTGCCACCATAGCCACCCCCACCCCGGGACTCCTGCAGAGCCAACGAAGCTGGACTGGGGAAGTTGCTGAGGATGGGCCCAGGGAAGGTGACCACTGAGGCCGGGGGCTGGATCACCACCGTGGAGTCAGGGCACTGCTGCACGCAGGGCTGGTTGCAGGTGTCGGCCAGGGGGGCCGGGGCGGCCACCCCACAGGGAGAACACAGGCTGGAGCAGGACATCTTTCAGACAGGCAAGAGACCTGGAAAAGGGAGCAGGGGTGAGGAAAGGCTGGGCAAGGCAGGGACAGGTCCCCAAGAGGCTTCCAGGAGCTGGACTTACCCAGGAGATGAGGAGAGTCGAGTGGAGGAAGCTGGATGGAGGCTGTGGGGCCTCAGCTCTTTATACAGGTCCCAAGCGCCTGGGGCAGTGGCCAAGGGGTGGTGGCACCAACCCCAGTAGGTAATCACCCAAACAGCCAGCCCACCCTCTGCACCGCGGGCACTGCCATGATAATGGTGCTGGGGAGGGGAGGACAGGAGGACGTGCCGTGACACAGCAGCAGGGCATGGCAGGCACGAGGCTGCTGCAGCTGATCTGGTGTCACCACCGCAGCCTCATCTGCCCTCATCCCCCCTCTGCTGATGCTGCCCAGCCCCAAGCACAGGGCTCTGCCCACCCGTGCCCTGCACACCTCTCATTAGCTCTCTTTTACAGCTGCCAACAGAGGCATGCAGCTGGCATTTCCAGGTCCACCTGCTCCAGTCCCTCCCAACCGCCCTGGGGCTTGCACTACTGGGTGCATGCACGTGAGAAGCATCCCTGAACAATGTCACTTCGAGCCCCTCCTTGCCATGGGCTGTTGGGGCTCCCAGGCTGAGATCCCTGTGATGAGGTCTGCTGTGTGGGGCAGGGACCCAGTGGTCTGGGCTCAGCACCGCTGTGAATGGGAGCAGCAGCTCAGGCATCAGGGTCTTGTGCCATGGCTGGAAGGGCAGAGAGCAGCTGGAGGGCAGGAAGGGCACCAGGATTCTCTCAGGAGCCTTGGCCCCATGCCTGAGTGAGGTCCTCCCTGAGCCTCCCTTGGAGCCCCTGCTAGGAGCTGCTGGCTCACCACCCACACAGAGCCGGCTTCATGTGGCCACTCTGCCCACAGCCACTGCTGCCCATGGTCAACATCTGGGATGCTGCTGAGTGACCTGCTTGGTTCCAGACATCTTCTGCCAGAGGCCTGGCAATGCTCTGTGTAAGCAGAGTGGGGATTAGCACCAGATCAGGCTTGATTGGCTGCCAGTTCAGCCCCAGCGCTCCTCAGTGCCTTGTAAAGATCTGACCTTCCTGTCCTCCCCTCACTCCTTTTGTCTCCAGGCATCTCTGTTCCACAAGGCTAGGCCTCCAGTATTCTTGCATCACTCACTCAGAGGCATGATGCTTGCCTGGGTGATTACCTGCTGGGGTTGGTGCCACCACCCCTTGGCCACTGCCCCAGGCGCTCTGGGACCTGTATAAAAGAGCTGAGGGCCCCACAGCCTCCATCCAGCTTCCTCCACTCGACTCTCATCTCCTGGGTAAGTCCAGCTCCTGGAAGCCTCTTGGGGACCTGTCCCTGCCTTGCCCAGCCTGCCCTCACCCCTGCTCCCTTTTCCAGGTCTCTTGCCTGTCTGAAAGATGTCCTGCTCCAGCCTGTGTTCTCCCTGTGGGGTGGCCGCCCCGGCCCCCCTGGCCGACACCTGCAACCAGCCCTGCGTGCGGCAGTGCCCTGACTCCACGGTGGTGATCCAGCCCCCGGCCTCAGTGGTCACCTTCCCTGGGCCCATCCTCAGCAACTTCCCCCAGTCCAGCTTCGTTGGCTCTGCAGGAGTCCCCGGGGTTGGGGGTGGCTATGGTGGCACTTTCGGTAGCTATGGAGGCTATGGAGGCTATGGAGGCTTCGGAGGCTATGGGGGCTGGGGTGGTTATGGAGGCCTTGGTGGCTATGGAGGCTATGGAGGCTTTGGGGGCTGTGGGGGCTATGGAGGCTTTGGGGGCTACGGGGGCTGGCGCCGTGGCTCTCGGTACCTCAGTGGCAGCTGTGGGCCCTGCTGAGCCCCCACCTGCAGTCAGCTACGGCTGAAGATCTTCAGAGGTGCCCTGGCCCGTCCCAACTTGACCACCCAAGGGAGGACTCTGCTGCTGCCCTGCTCTGGATGCCTGACAGCCCCTTGGGTCCCAGCTCTGCTTTCCTCCTGCCCTGCTGATTGTCGCTCCGCAGCCTGCTGAGCCCTGCGGGCAGAGGCCTGCCCTGGGCGCCTGCTGCTGGGGCACAGCTCAGGCTCATGTTCACTGTGCCCATTGCCTGCCTATGTGGCCTGGCCCCAGCCAGAGCCTTGCTCTTCTCCCACTGCCCTGCTCTGACACGCCAATAAATCTCTCTTGCATCACAGCACTGACCCCTGGGTTTGTTTCACCCCTCTCCCATAGCCAGGACCCCAGTGGCAGCTTTGGCTCCTTGGGCCCTTCCAGCTGGCTCCCAGCTGAGGGCTCTAGGGGTACCTGCAGGAGCTGCCTCCTTGCTTCCTCCTGCCTTGTGGCATCACATCCCAGCAGCACTCCATCTCCTGCAGCTGGGGCTTGCTCATCTCCTTCACCAACAGCTTCTCCCTCTTTGCCCTCCCTGTCTTCGCCCCCCTTTGGCCTCCTCCCCTCCTTCACTGTGCTCCCCACCTTCCCTCCTTTGGGATTCTGATCAATATCTCTGGTCCTGCACCTGTGTGTGGCTTCCTGCCTGCAGTCTGGGAGCAGACCCACCAGAGCCCCCCCGAGCTGCCCTGGGTGCACAGGACCCCACCTGGGTCACCAGACAGCTCTGGTGCCAAGGGCAGGTTCTTTCCCCTGCTGTGCAAGGAGCCAGCCTCACCCCGAGGCAAAATGATCAATTTATTAACAAAGCTGCACAAGTCTGGATGCTGGGGGGCAGGGGTGGGGGGCAGCCACACAGGGAGCACCCTTCCCCATCCTCCCTGTGCCTTGCAGGCCATTTCCTGTGGCCTCTCTTGGCTCAGAGGAGGTAAAATCCTTCAGCTTCCCCTGTGCCCAACCTCCAGCCCACTGGGTTTCAGGGAGGTAGTTCAGGTGGGGCTGGAACAGCAGCCAACATCTGCACTGCTGAGCCCCAATAAACCTGAGGTGCATTTTGGGCTCTCACCTGCCCCCACACCCTCAGCTTGAGCAGGAAATCTTCATTTACACATGCTCCTAAGCAGGAGCAGGGCCCAGGTGCCCTGAGCTGAGCACCAGAAATCCAACCTCAACACAAGGAGAAAATGCTTTGGTGTGAGGCTGATGGAGCCTGGAGCAGCTGCCCAGAGAGGTTGTGCAGTCTCCTTCTCTGGAGAGCTTCCAACCCCCCCTGGATGTGTCCCTGGGTGCCCCTGCTCTGGCAGGGGGCTTGGGCTGGATGTTGTCCAGAGGCCATTTCCAACCCCAACCGTTCTGTGGCACCAGGAGAGGCCACAGATCTGAGCACAGAGCTGCTGCTGGGAGAATAGCTTCCGGGGGCAGGAGTCTTTCTTGCAGGCAGTGTCTCCGGAGGCCAAGTGTCCTGGTTCCTGAGGAGGCCTTCAGAAGCCAGGGCAGATTGGCCTGGTTGGCAGAACCAGGCTGAAGAGGGCCTGTGCCCTGTCGTGTGGCTGCCCAGGAACGTAAAGGCAGAGCTTGTCCAGGAGGTGACCTGCCCACAACCTGTTGCTATTTGATGTCTTATCCTGCTGGGGATGCCTGGGGAAACCAGAGGGGAAAAGGAGGAACAAGAAATGAGAGCACAGCAGGCTGCAGAGCTGGGCAGCTTCACTGCTTCCCTGAGCAAGGGCAGACACAACCCATGGCCACCACTACCCATGGTCATCACTACCCATGGGCACCACTACCATGGAGGTCTACCACTGCCACTACCCATGGTCACTACCATGACCATCACTACCCATGGTCACTACTACCCATGGTCACCCCCACCCATGGTCACCCCCACCCATGGTCCCCACCACCCATGGTGGCCATGCTCATCACTCTGGGGTGAAGCATCAGCACCCCTGTGATGTCACAGCAGATGCCACCACCCTTTGCTTGCGTCCAGGCCCTGGCGTGTGGCTGAGCTAGCAGCAGCTCTCCTGTGTCACAGATGGGCACCACCACATCACCCCTGTGCCTGCTGACCAGGCCAGGTTGGGTCCTGCAGTGAGAAGTGTGGCACCAGGTGCTGTGCCAAGGGTCATTTACCTGCACTAAGCCATAACCATGGAACCCCAGAACTCTTTCAGCTGGGAAAGACCTCTGAGATCATCAGAGTCCAACCTTCAACCTGAGAGCACTACAGCACCTCCCCGGGTGATGGCTTTGCTCTTTGCACCCCTAGCTGGGAAGCCAGCAGGCCCACACTGTTTCATCTTCTCCCAGGAGAGTGAATTTGAGGCTCAGTGACTTGGCAGCCAACTGAACCCTGCCACGGAGCCTTAGGAGACAGCTGTCAGTGCCACCAACACCATGCAGATGGCCCAGAGCAGATGGCCCAGAGCCGAGGGCAGGCTGAGAGCAGACCTGTGGTGACTGACACGGAAGGGCCTCCCAAGCCCGGCCCAAGCACCGGCTCGGAACCTGCAGTGCACCAGGGCCACCCAGCACCCCCCGCAGCGAGTCCTCTCCGACCCCCTAGAGGGCCCCAGCCTCAGCCTCAGCCACTCGCCTCCCGCTAAGGCGGCCGCGGCCCCGCCCCCGCCCCGCCCCGGCCCCGCCCCCGCCCCGCGGCAGCATCTCAGCTCTGCCAGAGGCCTCAGAAGCTCCTTGTGGACGTTTGCCGCGGAGCCTGCGCCGCCTGCGGGCGGGGACGGTGCAGCAGCACCGCCAGGATGCCCTAGCCAGCGGCGTTCCGCTCTCCCTTAGCACAGCCTGCGGGCACAGCTGTGCCCTGCAGCCTCTCCTCCTGCTGCTTCTTTCTTGGGACAAGGAACTGAACCCCTCCTGCCTCCAGCTTCCTTGCAGGGAGCTGTAGAGAGGCAGGAGATACCTGCTCTGCCTCCTCTTCGCCAGCCTCAACCCTCCCAACTCCCTCCCCAGCCCTCTTCTCCAGACCCTTCCACACCTTCCTTGCTGTTCTCGGGACCTGCTCCAGAGGCCAAGCCTCTGAGCTGCCCCCAGCTCTGGGCTGTAGGGGTAGAAGGCAAGCATCAAGCACAACCAGGAGCCAATGGTGTGATGCAAGAGAGATTTTATTGCAGTCCCAGGACAGGATGAAGTTAGAGAAGAGCACAGCTGTGGCCATGGGCAGCTGACGAGCCCTGGCAGTAGGCAGGCAGCCAGCATGAGCTGTGCTGCAGGAGCAGGCAGCCAGCAGGGACCCTCCCCAGCAGTGGGCCAAGGGTCCTGCAGGGATGCTGAGGCAGAGCAGGGGAAAGGCAGAGCTGGGCCAAAAGCTGGAAGGAGGCAGCCAGGCTGCAGAACACAGCGCAGACACAGCAGGTCCTTTCCTCAGGGCTGAGTGGGGACCTGCCAGGGGTTTTCTGGAGCTCTCCTTCATCTGTGGCCGGATCCAGGCTGGGGCTCAGCAGGGCCCACAGCTGCCACTGAGGTACCGAGAGCCACGGCGCCAGCCCCCGTAGCCCCCAAAGCCTCCATAGCCCCCACAGCCCCCAAAGCCTCCATAGCCTCCATAGCCACCAAGGCCTCCATAACCACCCCAGCTCCCATAGCCTCCATAGCCTCCATATCCTCCATAGCCTCCATAGCCTCCATAGCTACCCAAAAGTGCCACCATAGCCACCCCCAACCCCGGGGACTCCTGCAGAGCCAACGATGCTGGACTGGGGGAAGTTGCTGAGGATGGGCCCAGGGAAGGTGACCACTGAGGCCGGGGGCTGGATCACCACCGTGGAGTCAGGGCACTGCCGCACGCAGGGCTGGTTGCAGGTGTCGGCCAGGGGGGCCGGGGCGGCCACCCCACAGGGAGAACACAGGCTGGAGCAGGACATCTTTCAGACAGGCAAGAGACCTGGAAAAGGGAGCAGGGGTGAGGGCAAGCTGGGCAAGGCAGGGACAGTTCCCCAAGAGGCTTCCAGGAGCTGGACTTACCCAGGAGATGAGGGGAGAGTCGAGTGGAGGAATCTGGATGGAGGCTGTGGGGCCCTCAGCTCTTTTATACAGGTCCCAGAGCGCCTGGGGCAGTGGCCAAGGGGTGGTGGCACCAATCCCAGCAGGTAATCACCCAGGCAAGCATCATGCCTCTGATTGTGAGTGATGCAAGAATACTGGAGGCCTAGTCCTTGTGGAACAGAGATGCCCTGGAGACAAAAGGAGTGATGGGAGGACAGGAAGTGTCAGATCTTTACAAGGCACTGAGGAGCGTCTGGGGCTGAACTGGCAGCAGCAATCAAGCCTGATCTGGTGCTAATCCCCACTCTGCTTACACAGAGCAATGCCAGGCCTCTGGCAGAAGATGTCTGGAACCAAGCAGGTCACCTCAGCAGCATCCCAGATGTTGACCATGGGCAGCAGTGGCTGTGGGCAGAGTGGCCACATGAAGCCTGGCTCTGTGTGGGTGGTGAGCCAGCAGCTCCTGGCAGGGTGCTCCAAATGCACCAGGGAGGGCTCAGGGAGGACCTCACTCAGGCATGGGGCCAAGGCTTCTGAGAGCATCCTGGTGCCCTTCCTGCCCTCCAGCTGCTCTCTGCCCTTCCAGCCATGGCACAAGACCCTGATGCCTGAGCTGCCTGCTCCCATTCACAGCGGTGCTGAGCCCCAGCACCACTGGGTCCCTGCCCCACACAGCAGACCTCATCACAGGGATCTCAGCCTGGGAGCCCCAAACAGCCCATGGCAAGGAGGGGCTTGGAAGTGACATTGTTCAGGGATGCTTCTCACGTGCATGCCTCAGCAGGGCCCCAGCCCCCAGGGCGGTTGGGAGGGACTGGAGCAGGTGGACCTGGAACTGCCCAGCTGCAATGCCTCTGTTTGGCAGCTTGTAAAAGAGAGCTAATGAGAGGTGTGCAGGGCACGGGTGGGCAGAGCCCTGTGCTTGGGGCTGGGCAGCATCAGCAGAGGGGGGATTAGGGCAGATGAAGGCTGCGGTGGTGACACCAGATCAGCTGCAGCAGCCTCGTGCCTGCCATGCCCTGGTGTGTCACGGCGCGTCCCTCCTGTCCTCCCCTCCCCAGCACCATTATCATGGCAGTGCCCCCAGAGCAGAGGGTGGGCATGATGCTTGTTTGGGTGATTACCTACTGGGGTTGGTGCCACCACCCCTTGGCCACTGCCCCAGGCGCTCTGGGACCTGTATAAAAGAGCTGAGGGCCCCACAGCCTCCATCCAGCTTCCTCCACTCGACTCTCATCTCCTGGGTAAGTCCAGCTCCTGGAATCCTCTTGGGGACCTGTCCCTGCCTTGCCCAGCCTGCCCTCACCCCTGTTCCCTTTTCCAGGTCCCTTGCCTGCCTGAAAGATGTCCTGCTCCAGCCTGTGTTCTCCCTGTGGGGTGGCCGCCCCGGCCCCCCTGGCCGACACCTGCAACCAGCCCTGCGTGCAGCAGTGCCCTGACTCCAACGTGGTGATCCAGCCCCCGGCCTCAGTGGTCACCTTCCCTGGGCCCATCCTCAGCAACTTCCCCCAGTCCAGCGTTGTTGGCTCTGCAGGAGCCCCTGTGATGGGAGGCTTTGGAGGCCGTGGGGGCTATGGAGGCTATGGAAGCTGGGGTGGCTATGGAGGCTTTGGGGGCTGGGGTGGCTATGGAGGCCTTGGGGGCTGGGGTGGCTATGGAGGCCTTGGGGGCTGGGGTGGCTATGGAGGCTTTGGTGGCTGTGGGGGCTATGGGGGCTGGGGCCGTGGCTCTCGGTACTTCGGAGGCAGCTGTGGGATCTGCTGAGCCCCAGCCTGGATCCAGCCACTGATGAAGGAGAGCTGCAGAAAACCCCTGGCAGGTCCCCACTCAGCCCTGAGGAAAGGACCTGCTGCTGTCTGCCCTGTGCTCTGCAGCCTGGCTGCCTCCTTCCAGCTTTTGGCCCAGCTCTGCCTTTCCCCTGCTCTGCCTCAGCATCCCTGCAGCACCCTTGGCCCACTGCTGGGGAGGGTCCCTGCTGGCTGCCTGCTCCTGCAGCACAGCTCATGCTGGCTGCCTGCCTACTGCCAGGGCTCGTCAGCTGCCTTTGGCCACAGCTCTGCTCTTCTCTAAGCTTCGTCCTGCCCTGGGACTGCAATAAAATCTCTCTTGCATCACACCATTGGCTCCTGGTTGTGCTTGATGCTTCCCTTCCACCCCTACAGCCCAGAGCTGGGGGCAGCTAGGAGGCTTGGCCTCTGGAGCAGGTGCAGAGAAGGGCAAGGAAGGTGTGGAAGGGCCTGAAGAAGAGCTCTGGGGAGGAGCAGCTGAGGGAGCTGGGGGTGCACCGTCCCCGCCCGCAGGCGGCGCAGGCTCCGCGGCAAACGTCCGCAAGGAGCTTCTGAGGCCTCTGGCAGAGCTGTGATGCTGCCGCGGGGCGGGGGCGGGGCGGGGGCGGGGCCGGGTCTGCCATAGCGGGATGCGAGCAGCTGAGGCTGGGGGCGCTCCACGGCGGTCGTAGAGGACTTGCTGCAGGAGGTGCTGCGCGGCCCTGCTGCGCTGCGGGTTCCCAGCCTGTGCTTGGGCCGCCTTGGAGGCCCTTCCCTGTCAGTCCCTGAGCTCAGCCCCCGCTGCCGTGGTGACCTTCCCCGGGGCCATCCTCAGCTCCATCCCCCACTCCTGCGACTTTGGCTCTGCAGGACGCCGAGGTATGGGGTGGCTATG
Source organism: Colaptes auratus (assembly GCA_015227895.2). NCBI lineage: Eukaryota > Metazoa > Chordata > Aves > Piciformes > Picidae > Colaptes > Colaptes auratus. The sequence continues at coordinate 806,385 of JAAWVA010000044.1, forward strand.
GTGGCGCTTTTGGTGGCTTTAAAGGCCTTGGGGGCCTCTGGAAGCTTTTAGGGCTGGGGGGCACTGGAGGCTTCATCAGCTATGTTTCTGGGGGCTGGGCACAAGGCCATCAGGACCTGAATGGAAACTCTGGGCCCTGGGGAGCCCCAGGCTGCAGCTAGCCAGGGATGAAGATCTCCAGAGGTGCCCTGGCACGTCCCAAGTCGACCACCCAAGGAAGGACTCCCCTGCTGCACTGCTCTGCTGCAGGGCTCTGATGATGGCGCTGGGGCCAACTCTCTCCTCTCCTCCTGGATCTCCACTGCGCTCCCAGACTTTGCCTCCTGATGCTGCATGCCTGGACTTGATGCCTGCTGCCTTGGCACAGCTCCTGCTTGCTGTCCCTATGCCTGCTGCCAGGAGTTGTGACCTGCCCTTGGCCCTGGCCCTGCTCTTCTCTCACCTCCCTGCTCCCTTGCAGCTGTAATAAAATCTCTCTGGCAGCACAGTGTTGACCCATGGCTTTTCTTGCCTCTTCCTTCTTCTCCCTTCCTTCCTTCTTCTCTTTCAACACCTCAGAGTGTCTTGATCATCCCTGCCTGAGTGCCCCAGGGTGGCCTCCTCTGCAGCAGGTGGGTTCTGAGCTCAGTGTGTTCCAGCTGGTGGTGACTGTCCCCACTGGGTGCCTCTGAGCTCTCTCTGCCCTCCCAAGCAGGCAGCTCCTGCAGGCTGCCCTGGCAAGGCCCCAGGTGGGAGCTGCCTGGGACACTGATGGGAATCCACCCTGAGCCTTGGGCTCTTGGCTGTGGCTGAAGGATCAACTCCAAGCAATGATCAATGGTGCAACGCAAGAAAGGTTTTATTGAAGGGGCAGGAGAGGAGGGGGCAGGGCCAGGAGCAGTGCCCTGAGCAAGGGCAGCTCACAGCTGCTGGCATGGGGCAGAGGGAGGCTGGCATGGGCTGAGCCACAGCACAGGCAGGCAGCACAGGGCTGCGTGCTGAGGGAAGGGAATCCTGAATGGATGGAGAGGAGGAGCAGGAGGAGTGCAGAGCTGGGCTCAGGCAGGCCCTGGGGGGGCAGCCCAAGCCCAGCAGTGCCAGAGGCATTGCTGCAGAGGTGGGAGTAGCAGGTGCCAGGAGCATCTCTGGAGCTCTCCTTCAGCTGTGGCTGCCAGCGTGGGGCTTAGCAGATCCCACAGCCGCTCCCATAGCTGCCATAGCAGCCATAGGCTCCAGAGCCTCCAAAGCCTCCCAAGCTGCCAGAGCCTCCAAAGCCTCCATAGCCTCCCAAGCCTCCATAGCCCCCACGGCCCCCAGAGCCCCCCCGCCTCCAAAGCCTCCCATCACAGGGGCTCCTGAGAGCCCCCACCAGCGGACTGGGGGAAGTTGCTGAGATGGGCCCGGGGAAGGTGACCACCGTGGCCGGGGGCTGGATCACCACCGTGGAGTCAGGGCACTGCCGCACGCAGGCCTGGTTGCAGTGTCGGCCAGGGGGGCCGGGGCAGCCCCCCACAGGGAGCACACAGGCTGGAGCAGGACATCTTGGCCTTTCAGCAAGGAGAGCTGCCAGACAGGCGAGCTGTGCTCACTGCAGGGCCCCACCCAAAGGCCTCCTGGCCCTCTGCCCTGGCAGCCTGCAGCCCAGGACCTGCTCGCAGCCGCTCAGAGCCGGCAGCACAATCCCCTGGCAGCTCAGCTGCAATGCTGTTCCCAGCCCTCGCTCCCCTCATGCTCCTGCTGCTTCCTGCCCCACAGCATCCAGCAACAACGCCCCCAAGCTGCCCAAGCACTGGAGCACAGTGGAGCACTCAGACCTGGGAGCTCCACGCTGCCATTTGCAGCCCTGCCAGAGCTCTCAGGCAGCACATCACATCCCAGCCCTGTGCTGGGAGGCAGAGGATAGCCCAAGAGCCCTGGAGAAGGCTGTGCTGGGCAATGGAAGCTGCAGGCAGGACTTGGCCTTACCTGGTGCTGAGGAGAGTGGAGTGGAGGAAGGTGGATGGAGGCTGTGGGGCCCTCAGCCCTTTTATACCATCCAGAGCCCCGGGGCCAAGGGCTGCTTGTAAAAACGCAGCTGCTGCTGCAGCCAAGCAGAGAAGCTTCATGACACTGGCCTGAGACATTTATGTGCTTGGGCCTGGCAGCACTGCTCTGCACTGCTGAGCTGGAGAGGGGACGTGCAGGGAGGGACAGGAGGTGACACAGCAGCAGCACAGAGCAGGGGCTTCTGGAGCTGAGCTGGCGGCACCCAGCTGCCCCGGGGTGCCCCTAATCCCCCCTCTGCTCATGAGCAGGGCTCCTGGGCCTCCTGCAGAAGATCTCTGGGCCCAAGCAGCTCACCTCAGCAGCATCCCAGCTGCAGGCCATGAGGCAGCAGTGCCCAGGGAGGACCTCTGCCCACAGATCCAAGGCTGTGAGAGCAGACAGTGCCCTGCTCCTTCTGCTGCCCTTCAGCTCTTCCATGCACATCCCCTCCCTTGGAGCTCTCCCATGCTCCACCCATGTCCATGCCATTCCCACAATCCATGCCATTCCCAGCTCCATGCCCAGCCTCCCCAGGTGCCCCTAATCCCCCTTCTGCTCATGGGCAGGGTCCTGGCCTCTTGCAGAAGATCTCTGGGCCCAAGCAGCCTGAGAGGAGGCTGAGGGAAGCCCTCAGTGACCGACGTAGCTAAAGCAGCTGAGAGTGTCCTGCTCCTGTCCTTGTCCTCCTGACACTCCTGCACATCTCCCCTCACACAGGTGCCCAGTGTCCCACTGCCCTCCCCCCTCTGTGCCACCACTCCTCACACCACAGAGCTTCAACTCCTCTGCTTCTTGGCACGACCACCAAGGCGCCCTGAAGCTCCAGCTCAGCCTTTCCTGCAGTGGCAGGACATGCCCGGCCTTAGGCTGCACTTGGGCTGCACTGCTGCCATCCCTCAGCCTGTGCCAGCGTGGGGCAATGGCTGGCACTTGGAGCTTCCTGGCTGGGGTGTGATGGCTTAATTTGCCAAGCCACTGTTTAGCAGCCTGTAAAAAGAGGTAATGAGAGGCTGTGCCCAACATAGCAGAGCTCCTGCAGGCTGCCCAGGACTCCTCCACACGAGCCATGCTGGGGGATTAGGGCAGGTTGGGGTTTGTGGGTGCCGTGAGGTCACCCCCTGCAGCAATGAGCCTTTCATGTGTCTGTGTCACCCTGCAGCCCTCCCACCACCACCTCTGGCTTCTCTCCAGGGCACCTTTGCTGGCTTCTGTAGCCAATTAGAGTGGCTGTATTGGCTGGCATCTGGCTTTGCTTCATGAGTCCCTGTGGTGAGGGGATTAGATGGGGCTTGTGCCACCACCCCTTGGCCAATGCCTCCCAGGGCTCTGGGATGGTATAAAAGGCTGAGGCCCCCCAGCCTCCATCCACCTTCCTCCACTCCACTCTACTCTCCTCAGCACCCAGGTAAGGCCAAGTCCTGCCTGCAGCTTCCCTTGCCCAGCACAGCCTTTCTCCAGGGCTCTTGGGCTCTCCTCTGCCTCTCCCAGCACGGGCTGGGATGTGATGCTGCTGCCTGAGAGCTCGGCAGGGCTGCAAATGGCAGCGTGGAGCTCCAAGGTCCTGAGTGCTCTCCACTGGCTCCATTGCTTGGGCAGCTTGGGGCAGTTGTTGCTGCTGCTGTGGGGCAGGAGCAGCAGGGAGCATGAGGGGAGCGAGGGCTGGGAAGCAGCATTGCAGCTGAGCTGCCAGGGGATGTGCTGCGGCTCCTGAGCGGTCTGCCGAGCAGGTCCTGGGCTGCAGGCTGCCAGGGCAGAGGGCCAGGAGGCTTGGGCTGGGGCCCTGCAGTGAGCACAGCTCTGCTTGTCTTGCAGCTCTCCTTGCTGAAGGCCAGATGTCCTGCTCCAGCCTGTGTGCTCCCTGTGGGGGTGGCCGCCCCGCCCCCCTGGCCGACACCTTCAACCAGGCCTGCGTGCAGCAGTGCCCTGACTCCACGGTGGTGATCCAGCCCCGCCACGTGTCACCTTCCCGGGCCCATCCTCAGCAACTTCCCCAGTCCAGCGTGGTGGGCTCCTCAGGAGCCCCTGTGATGGGGAGGCTTTGGAGGCCGTGGGGGCTCTGGGGCCGTGGGGCTACTGAGGCTTTGGAGGCTTTGGAGGCTTTGGAGGCTCTGGCAGCTGTGGAGGCTTGGAGGCTCTGGAGCCTATGGCTGCTATGGCAGCTATGGGAGCGGCTGTGGGATCTGCTAAGCTCCACATGTCCTTGGACTTCCCTGCTGGATCTGCCCAGGGCCTGCTCAGGCAGCCTCTTTTGCCTTCTACCAGCAGATGCAAAGCTCTCAGCCCCTCTCTAGGCTGCTGCCAAGCTGCTGCTTGACCTTTCTGGTCCTCCTTATTGGCTCAGAGCAACCTTGCAGAGCCCCAGCTGGAGGCTTCAGGCTTTGCAGCTCTGCCTCCAGGAGCTCCTCTGTTCCTGTGGCCAGGTGAGCTGTGCTGCTCCTCGGCTGAGTGTCCTCTGCTCTGCCCAGCTCTGGGACTTCCTACCTGCGCCAGGAGGGGAGAATCCTAGGGCTGCAGCCCAGGGCTGTGCCCTGCTGCAGCCTCCTGCTGGTTGTGTTTGCAGCTGATGGTTTCTCTGTGGCTTTGTTTCGCTGCCTGCTGTGTTTTCCCATCTGAATTAAAGAGTCTGCCTTGCATCACTAAGTTGTGTTTTTCCCTGGGTCTGAATTTGTTCTTCCTTGTGGTTGGGAGTTTGTGTGGAGCTGAGGAAGGTTGGGAAAGATTGGGTGAGAATTTGTTTGCTGGGAATGTTTGTGGCAAGTCTGAATTCCTCTCAGGAAAGGCTTGAGAGCTGCAAGGCAGGGAAGCTGCTTGGAGACCAGAGACTCACAGAGGCTGGGAAAGCTCTCCCAGGTCTGGCACCCCAAGCCTCAACCCAACACCACCTTGGCCACTAAACATATCCCCAGGTGCCATGGCCAAACAGTTTTTGAATGCCTCCAGGGATGGGGATTCAGCCTCCCCCCTGGGCAGCCTGTCCCAGTGCCTCTCTTGGAAGAAGTTGTCTCTAATGCCCAACCTGAACCTCCCTCGCCGCAGCCTGAGGCCCTTCCCTCTTGCCCTGTCGCTGGTTGCTTGGATGAGGAGACCAAACCCCCCTGGCTCCATCCTGCTTTCAGGGAGCTGCAGGGACTGAGGAGGTCTTCCCCCAGCCTCTTTTCTCCAGCAATTCCCTGGCAATGACAAACAGAAGTCCCAGTTTGGTACAGAGAATTTATTTGGATAGAGACAGCTGCCCTGGGACACAACTGTGCAGGAGCTGGGGAACATCCTTCCAGGGGCTCAGTGAGGCTCTGGCTGATCCCCAAGCTCAGAGTGCTGCAGTTTGTGTGAAGGGATCCTGATTTCTCCTTTGGTGCAGCTCCTGGCATCCTACAGATGCCTCTCCAGCTTCGGTGCCACGGATATAACCCAGACAGGACACAGCACAGCAGCAGCAGCAGCTGACTAAAGCCAGGGGAGAACAGGTCTAAACTAAAGGCAAAAGGAGAAAATGCAGGCCTGGGGCTGCCTTCTGCAGGCGCTGAGGTTTGCAACCTTCATTCACTGCCGCTGGGGCTGCAGCTCCGGGGCTGGCGCGGAGCAGCTTCCTCCCTCCCCCTCGCAGCTGGGAGCTCTCTCTGCTGCCTCCTCCAGCGGCCGGCGGTGGCTGCGCTCAGTGCGTCCAACGCTTCCCCGAGCGGTGCGAGCTGCAGGGATGTGTCCATTGGGAAGAATAAGTGTAGGAGTACCTGGGGACACCTCGGGGCTCAGGTCTGCTGATGACCTGAGGGCCAAGTTTGTCGGCAGCTGCCTCCAGCCTGCCTGCGACCGCCGCCGGCAGGGGAGCTGCCGCCGGAGCTTCTGCCGCGGCCACCTCGGGAGCCGCCGAGGAGCCCACGACGGTTTGCTGCGGGTAGGTGGTGAGGATGGGCCCCGGGAAGGTGACAACCACGGGGGGTGGGTAAATGATCACCCGGGAGTCACCGCAGGCCACCACGCAGGGCTCGTTGCTGCTGCTGGCCAGGGGCTGGGGGCACTTCGCCTCGCAGGGGGTGCTGCAGGCCAGCTCCGGGGAAGCCATCGCCTGGCCGTGGCCCTGCAAGGGATGTGCAGAGTTAGGAAAAGACAAACTTCATCTGCTTGGTTTTGGTGAGCCCTTGGAGCTGGGAGCTCAGAGCTTTAGACAGAGAGAGTCATGGAATGGGCAGGGTGGGAAGGGACCTCCAAAGGGCATCCAGTCCAAGCCCCCCGCATTCAGCAGGGAGATCCTCCACTAGAGGTTGCCCAGAGCCCCATTGAGCCTGACCTTGAATATCTCCAGGGATGCAGCCTCTACCACCTCCCTGGGCGGCCTGCTGCAGTGTTCCAGCACCTTCATGGTGCTGGTTCCTTTGCCTGCCTCCTCCAAACCAGACACCTGCTCTGAAACCTTCCTACAGACAGGTTTGGACTTGCTCCTGCAGCTCCTCTGCTCCCACAGCTCCTCTGCTCCTCCCACACACAGCTTCCCAGGGCAGGGCCTTCAGCCTGCATTTTACAGGGAGCAAGGGGTGGGGAACCCCCAAGCTCTGCCTCTGCAGTGATTTGCATGCTGAATAATTTCTTGAGCAGCCTGCTGGGTTTGCTGCCTTGTTCTCCTTGCATGGTCCCTGTGACTTGCAGGCACTAAACCGTTCCACTGAAGCACAGGAAAAAGAGAGGCTAAGGCTAAAGAGGTTACCAAGAGTGAGGAATAAGTAATCCCCAAAGCCCCAACCAGATAAAAACCTAACCCCAAACCTCCCTAAAACAACCCACAAAAGCCCACCCCCCCCCCACACCAAAAGAAACCCCAAACCCAGGCAAAACCCAAGCAGAACATTTCCCACCCCCAAACACTGCTCAGGTTAGAGCGGAGCAATCAAACTCGACCTGCTTCGATTTAATCTCTGCTCACAGAGAAGGAAATGCCAGCAAAGGGTTACCAGAAATGAATTTTATTCCTTTCAGATGCATTAAAAACTGCTCAGGATTTGCTGGAGCTGAAGTGGCCCAAGGTGAGCACAGCCAGCGCTGCACAGAGCTGCCTTCCAGCGAGGGATTTGCCTCTGAAGCTCCCCTCCGGCACCACCTTGCAGCACCGCTCCTCAGCCCCACAACTGCTCAGAGCTCTGCTGAAAGCTAACCCAGAATCCTCACTTCTTCCCTAAAATTAACAGCCCCAAGCAGCCTGGGAAAAAAAAAAATCTCTTGGTTTTCCCAGGCCTTTAGCACAGAGTCCCAGCAGGGCTCAGCTTGGAAGGGAGCTCAGAGCTCATCTCCTTCAACCCCCTGCCACGGGCAGGGACATCTCTCAGGCAGACTCAGCTGCTCAAGGCTTCACCCAGCCCGGCCTCGAACACCCCCCAAGGAGGAGGCATCCACAGCCTCTCTTTCTAGAGTCTCCCCACCCTCGGGCTGAAGGACTTCTTCCCCAATTCCAGTCCCACCCTGCTCTCCCTCAGCTCCATCCATTCCCCCTTGTCCCGTCTCAGCCTGGCCACCCCCTGCAGCAAGCTGCTGAGCAAGAGCTCTGAGGAGCTTTGGGAAGCCTTCAGTCCCCATTCCCACCAAGATTCAAGGGAAAGCAAAGAGCTCCTCGGGATTATTGTTCTGGTTTAATTGCTGTTGGATCAGACTTACTTCAGAGCAGCGCAGAGCAGGAGCCAAGGAGCAGCAGCCAGGAGCTCCTGGGGTGGGGAGAGGCTCTTATAGCCCTGCCCGGATCGCCTGGAGGGGCTGAGACATTCTTTGTGTCAAGGCTTTAATTACTGCTGAGGCAAACTCTGCTGCCTGTTCCTCCTGCTGGAGCTGCAGTAATTGGTCTTTGGTTGTTGTGTTTTATTCTGCTGCCTGTTTGTGATTATCTAAGGCTGAGTTGGGTGATGACATAAAGTGCCCAGGGTGCCTTGCCAGCTCTTTTCATCTGCAGCCTTCCTGGTTTCGCTCCTCTGATTTCATTAAGCATTAAAAGCCACCCAGGAATTAATGGAGCCGTGGTGATTTATCTGAGCTGCAAACAAGGCTGCACAGGGCCTCGGAGATGCCAGGGCCCAGGGCTGGCAGCACTCACAAGAGGAAGTTTGCTTCATAGATTCATGGAATGGGTTGGGTTGGAAGGGGCCTTAAGGAGCATCCAGTTCCAACCCCCCTGCCATGCCCAGGGACACCTCCACCGGCCCAGGCTGCTCAAAGCCTCATCCAGCCTGGCCTTGAACAGCTCATCCAGCCTCATCCAGCCTGGCCTTGAACAGCTCCAGGGAGGAGGCAGCCACAGCCTCCCTGGGGATCCTGTGCTGGGGTCTCACCAGCCTCCCTCTCAAGAGTTTCTTCCTCCTCTCCAATCTCAGTCTGCCCTCTCCCAGCTCAGATCCGTTGCCCCTCCTCCTAGCACCACAAGCCCTTGTTGGAAATGCCCAGCTGCCATCCGTGCCCAGCCCCTGTCCATGTCCAGTTGCCATCCATGCCCAGCTGCCATCCGTGCCCAGCTCCTATTCATGCTCAGCTCCCATCCTTCCCCAGCTCCCATCCATGCCCAGCTCCCATCCATACCCAGGTCCTATCCATCCCCAGCTGCCATCCATCCCCAGCTCCCATCCATGCTCAGCTCCCATCCATCCCCAGCTGCCATCCATCCCCAGCTGCCATCCGTGCCCAGCTGCCATCCGTGCCCAGCTGCCATCCGTGCTCAGCTCCTATTCATGCTCAGCTCCCATCCTTCCCCAGCTGCCATCCGTGCCCAGCTCCCATCCATACCCAGGTCCTATCCATCCCCAGCTCTTATCCATCCCTAGCTCCCATCCTTCCCCAGTTTCCATCCATCCCCAGCTCCTATCCATCCCCAGCTCCCATCCATGCTCAGCTCCTATCCATGCCCAGCTCCTATCCATGCTCAGCTCCTATCCATGCCCAGCTCCCATCCATGCCCAGCTCCCATCCATGCCCAGCTCCTATCCATGCCCAGCTCCTATCCATGCCCAGCTCCTATCCATGCTAGGGCTCCCATCCTTCCCCAGTTTCCATCCATCCCCAGCTGCCATCCATCCCCAGCTGCCATCCAGCCTTGCTCTCCATGTCTGGATTGAATCTGTTAGGATGCTGCTGAGGTTTGCAGCTGCCTCTTGTTGCCAGATCAAGTATCTGGTGCAAGAACCCTTCTGAAGAGCAGAGCTACCCCAGAGTTACCTCCTAAATAAACCTGAAGCCATCACCAACCCTGAAGCCTCCAACCAGGAGCTGATTCAGGGAGATTTTTACATCTTCCACTCCTGCAGGAGGTTGGAGCAGCCTGGATCCACCAGGATCCATGAACATAAAAGCATTTCCATGCATGACACACCAAGAGCTGCTTCTGAGCTTCCTTTGAAACCTCATTTCCTGATGTCTCCAGAATATTCCTGATAAGCTCCCACAGCCCAGGGGAGCTCTCATCAGGGCAATTGCCATCAGCAGCGCAGGGCACAAACCTCCTCCTGCTGCTTTGGATCCATCTCAGGCTGCTCTGTGCTTTCCTTTCATGCATGAAGCTTCCATCCCGAGGGAAGAGTGAGCCTGGAGAGCTGGCTCCTGGCACAAGGAGCGTGGGATGAGGTCCTCCTGGTGGCCTCTGCCACTGGAGGGAGCTTCCCTTGGCCCACAGCTGAGCTGGGCTTGGGCTCTGCTGGGTGCCCTGGCAGAAGCAGCCTCAGGTCTTCAGGAGTTGGCCAGGTGGGAGGAGTGCTGCAGGTGGCAGAGGGGCTCACAGCTCAGCTGAAAAGTTGAGATTTTTGGTGCCTCGAAGCTTTTTCAGTGTCTCTTGGTTCAGAATCTTTGAGGTCATTTCTGGCTGGGAGACCTCTGCCCTCCAGGGATCCTCCCCAGAGTGGCTGCTGCAAAATGTGGCATGAGGCTCACCCCTGGAAAAGGCTTCCAGCTGAGTGCTCCAGAGAACAAGGTGCCCAGGAGCCAGCAGGGTGCCCAGGTGCCAGCAAGGTGCCCAGGAGCCAGCAGGGTGCCCAGGAGCCAGCAAGGTGCCCAGGAGCCAGCAGGGTGCCCAGGAGCCAGCAGGATGCCCTGGAGCCAGCAAGGTGCCCAGGAGCCAGCAGGGTGCCCAGGAGCCAGCAGGGTGCCCAGGTGCCAGCAGGGTGCCCAGGAGCCAGCAGGTGCCCAGGAGCCAGCAAGGTGCCCAGGAGCCAGCAGGGTGCCCAGGAGCCAGCAAGGTGCCCAGGAGCCAGCAGGGTGCCCAGGAGCCAGCAAGGTGCCCAGGAGCCATCAGGGTGTCCAGGAGCCAGCAGGGTGCCCAGGAGCCAGCAAGGTGCCCAGGAGCCAGCAGGGTGCCCAGGTGCCAGCAAGGTGCCCAGGAGCCAGCAGGGTGCCCAGGAGCCAGCAGGGTGCCCAGGAGCCAGCGGCCAGCAGGTCTGAGGGAGGTTTTGCCTCTCCCTCTGCTTTGCTGAGGCCACATCTGGAGCTCTGGGAGCGGTGCCTGCAGCTCCCTCCAGAGAGCTTCCAGCTCCTCCTTGGCCAGAGTGCTCCTGGGCAAGCTGCTGTGGCTGCCCTGCTGGAGCAGGAGATGATCTCCAGGGGTCCCTTCCTCCAGGGCTCCCTTCCTCCAGGGGTCCCTTCCTCCAGGGCTCCCTTTCCACCCTCCACGCTGGGACTCAGGGTGATCCCTGCCCAGAGCTAGGAGCTGGTTCCTGGCTGCCACATCCCAGCTCATTCATCCCTTGCCCACAGCTCATTAACTCCTTTCAGCTCTCTCCCAGAACCTCCCCAGACCACACAGGATTGTTGTTGTTGTTGTGGGGTTTCCCTCCCCCCCCCCTCCCAGGTTTTGTGCTGTGCTTTGGGAGTGACTAACAAAGGGAATTGGAGGCAATTGAGGGCTGGGAGCACTGCAGACTCCTGCCCCACCATGGGAAATGCTAATTTTTGTCAACACCCAGCAATTGTGAGCTGCTGGAGACGATTCTGGCCTGGGAAGGCAGAGCCCAGCAGCACTCCTGGCTCCTGCCGAGCTGAGATAGGGTTGCTGTGGCTGAACCTGCTCAGCATCAGAGCACAGCAGCGGTGAAGCTGAGTCAGGAGCGCTGCTAATGAAGGAAGAATCAAAGGCAAACGCTCAGGGCTGGCTGCTCTGCTGAGGCAGGGCTGCAGCTTTCCTCCTCCACCCTCCTCCTCCTCCTCCTCCTCACTTCAAAGAGCCTCCTACTGGCTTACATCACCTGAGCAGGGTTGGATCAGCGGGAATTCTGCCACCGGGCAATTAGGGGCTGAAGGACAGGTCCAGATCTGCACCAAGAGTTAATGATGTGGTCAGGCAGAGATCCTCTGTGCTCTCTCACACCGTGGTGAGGGGTGGACGTCTGGGGGATCATCTCCTCCCCCACCCACCCACCCCCCCCTGCTCCAGCAGGTTTGTTTAAGACTAGGATTGTGTCCAGGGAGGTTTGGAAGCTCTCCAGAGCAGACTCCACAACCTCCCTGGGCAGCCTGCTCCAGGCCTCCAGCAGCCTCACACCAAACAAGTTTCTCCTCCTGGGCTCCACTTTGTGCCCCTTGCCCTGTCCCTGGGCACCACTGAGCAGATGCCAGCCCCAGCCTCTTGCCCCCCAGCCTTGAGCTCTTGCTGAGCATTGCTCAGATGCCCTCTGGGGCTGCTCCCCTCCAGGCTCCCAGCCCCAGGGCTCTCAGCCTTTGCTCCTCGCAGAGCTGCTCCAGGCCCCCCAGCACCTTCCCAGCCTCCTCTGGGACTCTTCCCAGCAGCTCCCAGTCTTTCTGAAACTGGGGAGCCCAGCCCTGGGCCCAGCACCCCAGAGGTGGCCTCTGCTTCAGAAACTGCCTGCCTGGTCCTACCCAAGCTGCAAGTGAAAGTTGAATAATTCAAAGTCTGAGGCAATGAATCAGAGCCCAGCGAGGACAAGGCCAGGAGTGACCTTGCCAGGGCTCCTCCAGGGTCAGAGCATTGCCCAAGAGCAGCTCTTAGCTGCAGCCATGATCACAGAGCCGTTGTGAAACCTCCTGGGTCCTCACAGCGTTCCCAGGCTGCTTAATTGCTCAGGGTGTTTCCAGAAACACCTCAGAAATCCCAACGTGAGGCATCAGGAGGAGGATTTAACACAGGGGGTGGGAAATAATAACCGTGGCAGGGAGGGGGTGGTCTGCCCTGGGGGTGATTGGCAGCTGAAGGGCTTTTGAGACTGGTTGGGGGGTGGGGGGGGGAAGGGGAAGTCTCCCTCGCTGCTGGCCTCGTGCCCTGCTGCTGGCTGGTCCCAGCCTTGTCAGGAGCACCCTGAGTGCGTGGAAGGGGCTGGGGGTTCACCTGGGGCTTGCTTGGTCTTCACCAGGACGTTTCTGTGGCTCAGCAGGTCCCCAAGTGCAGTGGAGATTGCAGGACCTGCCCTTTTTGTCCAGTCCTAGCTGGGGCTGGCCTGGAGGCAGCTGAGATAGGGAGTGCTGAAAGCCACCAACAAATACTCAGCTGTGGTGGGGAGCTGGGGGGAGACAGAGGTGGAGGGAGCAGGGAAGAAGAGAACCAAAATGCTGATTTGCTGCCAGCAGGACCCCAAAGCCATTCTTCAGGTGCTGCAGGCTCTGTCTGCATGCCCAGGCTGCAGCCCCTGCCCCAGCCCAGCTCTGCTCCTGCCTCCAGCCTCCTTCTGGGGGTGGAGGTGGAAGGCTGAGCTCTGCAGGCAGCTTCAGAAGGTGTTGAGTTGCCTCCAGCTTCGGTCTCCACAGCTCCCTCTGGGAGCTCCACAGGGCAGGGCAGAGCCTGCCTCGGCTGACAAGAGTCACAGCAGGGCTGAGGCTGGCCAGGAGCTCAGAGCTCCTCTGAGCTCCAGCCCTGCATGGGCAGGGACAGCTCTCAGCTCTCCTCCCTCGGATCAGGTGATAGGAGAGGAGATGGCCTCAAGCTGCACCAGGGGGAGGCTTAGGTTGGAGATTAGAAGAAACTTCTTCCCTGAGAGGATTCTCAATGACTGGAACAGGGCTGCCCAGGGAGGTAGTGGAGTCACCATCCCTGGAGGTGTCCAAGAGAGGCACAGAGATGGCTCTTGGGGACATGGTTTAATGACCACGGTGGTGCTGGGCTGATGGTTGGACTCAATTGGCCTCCTTAGCCACAAGGGCAGGTTGCTGGCTTGTGGTTGGCTTCCTGTCCACCAGCATTCCCAGATCCTCTTCTTGGGAAGCTGCTTTCCATCAGGCCAAGCCCTCAGCTGCAGGGGTGCAGGGGGATTGTCCTGCCTCAGGAGAGGGGCAGGGATGTCCCCTGCAGTCCTCACCCAGGCGTCTCTGGAGCCTTGGGGTTGCTCAACCTTTGGCTGTCTCAATCCCAGGGCTGAGTTTTGCAAGGCTCTGCACCTGTGCCAGAGGATGTTTGGGAGGCAGCTTCTGGTTGTTGCTGCTGGAGGGATCCCACAGCAGCCAGGTGAAGCTGGGGTGCATCTGTGGGCAGAGGAGCTGCCCACTGCATTTGTGGGCTTTGAGGACTCAAGCAGATTCACGTGGGGGAAATGTCCTGGGGGAGAGAGTCCCCTGGGGGAAACAGTCCCCTGGAAATGGCCTTGGAGAGAGTCACAGTCAGAGGATGTTGGGGGCTGGAAGGAACCTTTAGAGACCACTGAGTCCGAGCCCCCTGTAGGTGCAGGTCGCCTGGGGCAGGTCACACAGGAAGGCATCCAGGGGGGATTGGAAGCTTTCCAGAGAGGAAGACTCCACAGGCTCTCTGGGCAGCCTGCTCCAGGCTTCCATCAACCCTCCCACCAAAGGAGCTTCCAGCCTGCGGAGGAGCAGCTTGGCTGAGCCACAAACACTGAGAGGTGATTTGGCCATGGGTGCTGAGCCCCAGGAAGGTGCCCATGCCACTTCCAGTGGTGACCCTCCAGAAGGTGACAGCTTGGTGACTCTCCCAAGGGTTCCAAAATGAAGTGGGGGGAGAGGAGAAAAAAAACCCCAAACAACAACTAAGGAAACCCAAAGAAGTGTCTGCTGCAGGGTAACTTTTAATGGGCAGGAGAGGCTGAACGCACAGGCAGGTGAGAAGAGCTCCAGGGCCTCAGGAGGGGCTGCAGAGGGTCTCCAGTTCCATCATCGTGGGGGCAGAGGCGGTGCACAGAGAGCTCTGCCTCGGCAGTCACCTGGAGCTCTGGGCTGGTTGGCTTTGTGCCCTGGCTGGCATCAGATGAGCTGCAGGCAGAGAGAGAGAGAGAGAGAGAGAGAGAGAGAGGCTGGGGAAGCATCAAGGGGGGTGGTGTGCAAGCAGAAATCAAGCAGAGGAAAGAGAAGCCTGAGAGGAAAGGGGGAGCTGGGCTGGGGGAGGAGTGGAGGTTGAATGGGAAGTGCTGGCTCAGAACCCCTCCAAGTTCCTGACCCCTTCTGCAGCGCATTTTTGGAGCCCCAAATTCTCAAACCTCTGATTTGCAAAAGCAATTTTGTGCTTTTGGGGTTTTTTGGGGGGGAAGGGATCGGGGGGGGGGGGGGGGGGGAAGAAGAGATTGAGGATCAAAGGGGCAACGGTGGAGGAAAAACCTGGAACGTAGTGGGAGACACATTGGGATCCAACTTCTCTCCCCCCCCAAAAAAAGAGAATAAAATAGATTCTGAGTTTTGTTTTAATATTCTCTTCCCCCCCCCCCCCTCTTGGAAAAGTCAATTTTTATTGGTTTGGGTTTGGGATTTGCTGTGGGGGGTTTTTGCTTCGTTTTGGTTTGTCTCTCAGCAGAAATTTCGGGTTTGTTGTGAATTGAATTTCGCTTTCATTCCCTTGGGAGTTTCATTTTCCTTTCCTTTCCCTCCTGAAGTTTATTTCCCTGTTTATTTCGTGGTGGGTTTCCTCTTCATTTCGTTGTGCATTGCCTTTTCCCTCCCAATTTCCTTTTCATTTTCCCTCTGAATTTCATTTTCCCTTCTGAATTTCCATTTCATTTCGTTGAGAATTTCATTTCGGTGTGAATTTCGTTTTCCCTCCGAGTTTCCTTGTCCTTTGCGTTGTGAATTTCGTTTTCCCTCTGAATTGCCTTTCCATTTCGTTGTGAATTTCGTTTTCCCTCTGAGTTTCCTTTCCTTTTCGTTGTGAATTTCGTTTTCCCTCTGAATTGCCTTTCCATTTCGTTGTGAATTTCGTTTTCCCTCTGAGTTTCCTTTCCATTTTCGTTGTGAATTTCGTTTTCCCTCTGAGTTGCCTTTCCATTTCGGTGTGAATTTCGTTTTCCCTCTGAGTTGCCTTTCCATTTCGGTGTGAATTTCGTTTTCCCTCTGAATTGCCTTTCCATTTTGGTGTGAATTTCGTTTTCCCTCTGAATTGCCTTTTCACTTCGTTGGGAATTTCGTTTTCCCTCTGAATTGCCTTTTCACTTCGTTGGGAATTTCGTTTTCCCTCTGAATTGCCTTTTCACTTCGTTGGGAATTTCGTTTTCCCTCTGAATTGCCTTTTCACTTCGTTGGGAATTTCGTTTTCCCTCTGAATTGCCTTTTCACTTCGTTGGGAATTTCGTTTTCCCTCTGAATTGCCTTTTCACTTCGTTGGGAATTTCGTTTTCCCTCTGAATTGCCTTTCACTTCGCTGTGAATTTAATTTCGGTGTGAATTTCCTTTCCCCCCGAATTGCCTTCTCATTTCGGTGTCAATTTCCTTTCCCCCTCTGAATTGCCTTCTCATTTCGGTGTGAACTTCATTTTCCCTCTGGATTGCCTTCTCATTTCGGTGTGAACTTCCCTTCCTCCCCCCCCCCCGATTTCCTTTTCAATTCAGTGTGAATTTCATTTTCATGGTGAATTTTCTCCTCGTTGTGGATTTCATTCTCATTTCCTTGTGGATCAGCCCAGCAGTGACACTTCCATCTCTCGCAGTTTGGGGACCCTGCTCCTCAGGCAGGTTCCTAGGGCCAGGCAGCCAAGCTCTTCGGGACTGCCCTGGGATCTGTGGGTGCTCAGCATTCCATAATCCATTATCCATAAACTCAGCCGTGGTCAGGGTCTGCTTTTCACTTAAGCCACAGCTCTCCAGGCTGGGTTTAGGTTGGCCTGCAAGGGATGTAACAGAATTGTTTGGACAAGTGAGGAGGAAGAGGCTGGAAGTTTCCTGCCTCACAAAAGGATCCTGAGTTCCACCCTGCCCCAGAGCCACTCACATCCCAAGCCCCAGGGGATCCTCTGGACCCCAGCATGTTCCCGATGTCAAACAAGGCAGTGGAGCCCACTAGGGTCTGCTGAGGGAAGGTGGTGAGGGTTGGGCCAGGGTAGATGACAGAGTAGGGGGGGCAGTCGGGGTCCAGGATGTCCACCCTGGTGTCAGGGTACTTGATGACGCAGAGCTCGTTGGAGGTGAGGGCGAACGGCTCGGGGCACAGCACCCCCGGGGGCAGGCAGCACTCGCTGAAGGGAGACATGGGACAGATCCAGACCTGCAACACAGGAGGGGGAGAGGGAGCAGAGGCTCTTGTTAGCCCTGCTGGAAATTTCCATAGCAGGTAACAAGATCCTGTGAGGCTGAGACTGCAGACAGGGCATTGACTGGCAGAGGAGAGAGATCCAAGCTGCTGATAGTTAGGTGAGAGATCAATCACAGAACCATTTCTTGGCTGGGCTCCTTGACAAGGTCCCAACTCTAGCAAGGCTGGGGCTAAACCATGGCCCTCAGCTCCACGCCTCTGCATCTTTTAAACCCCTTCAGGCAGGAGGCATCCACAGCCTCCCTGGGCAGCCTGCACCAGAGTCCCCCCCCCACCCTGGGACTGAAGAATTCTTCCCCAGCCCCAGTCCAACCCTGCTCTGCCTCAGTGCCAAGCCATCCCCCCTTGGCCTGTCTCAGACACCCTCATGAAAAATCCCTCTAGGATCCCTTCAGGTACTGGAAGGCAGCACTGAGGTCCCCCTGGAGCCCTCTCCCCTCCAGGCTGAACACCCCCAGCTCCCTCAGCCTGTCCTCACAGCAGAGCTGCTCCAGCCCTTGGCTCATCCTTGTGGCCTCCTCTGGCCTCTCTCCACCAGCTCTGTGTCTTCCTGCTGGGGACACCAGAGCTGGAGGCAGGATTGGAGGTGAGGTCTCAGCAGAGCAGAGTGAAGCAGAGGGGCAGAACCTCTTATGACACTTCCCAGATCACCGCTGCCTCCATCCCAAACTTGTCCTATTGCTCCTCTTCTTCCCGGGGTGCTGCACTGCTCTGCCTCACTCCTGTCCAAACCCTGCTGGAAGCCACAGTCCTAGCTCAGCTCCATGTTTTCAGCTCCTGTTGTCCTCCTCACAGCCTTGGGGGTGAGGCTGGTTGCCTTATCTCACCTGATTAGAAGTGGAGCAGTAGGATCTGGGCTGGAGATCCACCCAGCTTTTATTGCTCTCATTATGTCTCAGCTGGATTACAATACCTCAATCTCCCTAAGCCTGCACCTGATACCAGGGGCAAATTTGCCTGGCCCTTGTACAATGAGAGCTTGGCAGGCTGAGGGTGCCCTGGATTGTGCCCACACTAATTGGGCAAGGCCAGCAGAGCAAGGCAGAAGTGATAATTGGCTTCACTTGATCAGTCTGAAACTGATGTGGGAGAGATTAAGGGTGGCATAAAGGAAAGCCTTGGACTGATTTGCCCCCAGTGAGCCCCCACAGGTACCCCAGGGGTCTGAGAGGGGCACAAAGTTCAAGGCAGGTTTCCTGTGTCTCATTGGAGCCCCATGCCCCTTGCTGCCTGCTCCAGTCCTCAGGGCTGCATCTTCAGCTTTTCCCAAGAGACCACAGACCTCATTTTGCCTTGGGGATGAGACAAAGGGCAAAGACACAATCATTTTACCAGCTAGAGAGCTGCACCTGAGAGCTCTGGGTTGGCCTGCAGGGAAAGAATTGCTGCCAGAGAGGGCAGACATCCTCAGAGGGGTCCGGGGCAGGTACTCTGCCAGAGCTCCCCAGAAGATGTCAAGAAGGAGCTCCTAGGCTGAGGATTCGACATGGGAAACAGATTTCAGATGAAAGCAGCACAAAGTGGCTTTTTTTTAAGTAAGAAAAACCTCTGAGTTCCACCCTCTGGAGTGTGTTGAAAGGAATCTAGGAGAGGATCTCCAGCTCCTAAAGGCAGTGCAGCCTCTGAGGGTGCACAAAGGGGAATTACTTTCTTTTGTCAGCAAAAATGTCCTTAATGAAACCTCCTCTCGAGAATGGGAGAAGAATCCTTGCCAGGCTGAAATCCTTGAGCCTCTTCAGAGCTCCCAGGGGCAGGGCGTTTTGCTTTCCTGACCTGCTGTGGGGGTGCACGAAGCAGGTCGGCAAAGGGGAGTGGGAAAGTGCAACGGGTTGCAAACTCCAGGAGAAGAGAAAAGCCGCTGCTGGAAGGATTTCCCCCTCCCCTCCCTCTTCCCAGGGCTAATCTATGGCTGGAGAACGTTCAGGTAAGGAGAAGAATCAATTCAAAGCTGACTTACCCCCGGCCACCAAGGAGCAGAGCGTAAGAAAAGTGCTGAGAGGAGCTGCGCGCAGCGGAGGCTTTTATAGAGGCAGCTGTGCGCCTGCTGGCCGCCTGCAGGATGTGACACCCTCTGAGCACCAGCTCTTAATTAGTTGCAAAACAAACTCTGCTGCGTGCATAACTTCTGCAGCTAATGAAACTGTTTTGCTGCCTGTTTGTGTTCGTGAGCTGCTGGAGCCTCCGCGCACGGCGCTGGGCGCCCTGCAGGCAGCAGCCGCTCGGACGGCTCCGGGCTCCTGCCCGCCCCCGGGGGACCGCGGCGCAGTTGGAGCAGGAGGGCAGCGAGGGGCTGGCGCATTGCTTGCCCCCCACCCCTTCCTCAAATTCAACCTGTGGAGGGATTCGGGAAGCGTTAGGAGCAACATTTGCTGACGGAAAAGGGGGAAGAGGGATAGAGGGAATGGCAAGGAAGGGATAGAGGGAATGGCAAGGAAGGGATAGAGGGAACGGGAAAAGAGGAAAGATAGAGGGAACGGGAAAAGAGGAAAGATAGAGGGAATGGAAAAGAAGGAATAGAGGGAATGGAAAAGAGGAAAGATAGAGGGAATGGAAAAGAAGGAATAGAGGGAATGGGAAAGAGGAAAGATAGAGGGAATGGGAAAGAGGGAATGGGAAAGAGGGAATCACAACAGAAATACCAGGTTGGAGGAGGAGGGACATCCGGATTCAGGTGGAAGCAGAGGTCTGGGAGAGCAGCCAGGCACTGCTGCCAGGAGTTTTGGGGCATAACAGTCGCCTGGGACAGCAGCTCCCAAATCAGCGCCAGGCTTTGAATGCAGAAAAGGTATTCATTAAAGCCTCGTCGTAATAGCAGGGATAAGGCTGACACAGCTGGGGGCTCTTAGGCAGGACAATGGAAGTGGCTGCCTGGCATTAGCGCTGCCCTTGATCTGCGTGCAGCAGTGGGCATCACCCTGATGAGGTCTTTTGTGCTGCTCGAAGGCCGCCGGCAATGCTTTTGCCTTAGGACCCTTGCAGGCTGGCTCCCGAGCCAGGGTAATTTATGATAGGAAGGGAAATGTGCAGTAAACAGTAATTATGGGGAAAGGAATCCTTGCTCCTGGCTGGCAAGGCAGAGATGGTGGCACCTGCCCGGCCCCGCGCAAGGGCTGCTCCTGGCTCTGAATCTGAACCCTGTGGTCGAAAGGGACCTCGAAGATCATCCAGGTGGCAAAAGAAGAAGAGCCTGGCCCCAGCCCGTGCCCTCCACCCTTTAGCTATTTGCTTGCAGGGAGAAGATCCCCTCTGGGGCTTCCCTTCTCCAGGCTCTCAGCCCCTTGCCCACCCCTGGGCACCACTGAGCAGATGCCAGCCCCAGCCTCTTGCCCCCCAGTCTTTATCTCTTGTTGAGCATTGCTCAGATCCCCTCTGGGGCTTCCCTTCCCCAGGCTCTCAGCCCCTTGCCCACCCTGGGCACACTGAGCAGATGCCAGCCCAGCCTCTTGCCCCCAGTCTTTATCTTTTGTTGAGCATTGCTCAGATCCCCTCTGGGGCTTCCCTTCCCCAGGCTCTCAGCCCCAAGGCTCCTCACAGAGCTGCTCCAGGCCCCTCAGCAGCTTCCCAGCCTCGGCTGGGCCCTCCCCAGCACTTCCCTGAACGTTTTCCCTCCCGGCTGCATTTTTCATTGCCTTTGGCAGATTCTGATCCCGGTTATTATGGAGGTTTAATAGTGGAGCACAGAGAGGCAAAAATGAATTGTCAGAGGTCACTTGGTGAGCCCAGGGAGCAGCCAGCAGTGAAAAGAGGCTTTTGCCAGTGACATGTTATCAGCCTTCTCCCTAATTGGAGTTCCAGCAGCTCTTTGAAGTCCTAACTGGGATTGCATTGGATCGGGCAGGCAAAGGGCAAGCCCCACGCAGAGCAGCGAGGGCTGGATCCGATGAGAGCTGAGGAACGAAGGAGGAGGGACCAGTCCCTGCCCCACAAAGCCACCCTGGATGCAGGGCATTAAGGGAGGGGCTGGCAGTGCATGGCAAAAGCAGAGGCAGTGCTCCTTGGTTTGTCCTGGAGTGACTTCCCCAGCTTTACACCAAGGATCTGTGGCCCTGGGAAGGGAACACAGCCCTGGGTGCAATGCATTATGTGATTTGGAGCCCTTCAGGTTCCATCCTCCCTGTGCTGTTCCCACCATGAGCTGGGGACTGCAGTGCCTGAAGGGGGCTGCAGGAGAGCTGGGGCAGGGGGGGACTTCTGACAAGGGCTGGGAGTGCCAGGATGAGGGGGAATGGATTGAAACTAGGAGAGGGGAGACTGAGGCTGAAGAGGAGGGAAAAATTCTTGAGAGTGAGGGTGAGGAGAGCCTGGCACAGGCTGCCCAGGGGGGCTGTGGCTTCCCCCTCCCTGGAGGTGTTCAAAGCCAGGCTGGACGAGGCCTTGAGCAGCCTGGGCTGGTGGGAGGTGTCCCATGGCAGAGGGTTGGAACTGGATGCTCCTTAAGGTCCCTTCCAACCCAAACCATTCTGGGATCTGGGGTGAAGCTCCTGAGCTGTGTGGGACCACAGCTGCACCTCTGGGCTGCACCCTGCAGCATCCAGCCCCGGGGAGAACTTTGTTTACCTGAAAGATAAGAGACTTAGAGTGGAATCTGCTGACTTGGAGTGTCCAGAGGGATTAGGAGTCCTCCTGTGGGGCAGATGGGCTTGGTCTGAAGGGAACAGCTGTGCTTGGGACACCCTCCCTTGTCAGCTCCATGGCCTCACGTTTGGGTTTTGAAACCCGAGCTGCCACTTAGGCAACCTGCAATGGCTGCTGCCTGCAAACTGCTGAGTGTGCAGCAGTGATCTTTGGTGGCACAGGAATGGCCCTGGCATGAAAATCCTGCAGCAAAAAGCATCCCTGGGGTGCTCAGCAAGGAGCCTCAGCAGGGATTTACCTTCAGCTGCAGAGAGGGGGAAAGGGGAAGGCTGTGCTGTGGGAACGTCTGCAGCATCCCAGCATGGAGGGGTGGAAAGGGATCTCTGGAGATCATCTCCTGCACCTCCCCTGCTCCAACAGGGCACCCACAGCAGCTTGCCCAGCAGCACAATGCCCGGGGGGGGGGGGGTTGGAAGCTCTCCACACAATGAGACTCCATAACCTCTCTGGGCAGCCTGCTTCAGGGCTCTGAACCTTCCAAGTCAAGAAGTTGCTCCTGGTGGAACCTTCTGGGCTCCACTTCATGCCCCTTGCCCTGTCCCTGGGCACCACTGAGCAGAGTCTGGCTCCAGCCTCTTGCCCCCCAGCCTTTAGCTCTTGCTGAGCATTGCTCAGATCCCCTCTGGGGCTGCTCTCTCCAGGCTCTCAGCCCCAGGCAGCTCTCAGCCTTTGCTGCTCACAGAGCTGCTCCAGGCCCCTCAGCATCTTCCCAGTCTCCACTGGACTCTCTCCAGTAGCCCCCAGGCTCTCTGGATCTGGGGAGCCCCAAACTGACCCCAGCACTCCAGATGTGGCCTGCCCAGGGCAGAGCAGAGGACTGGGAGAAGCTCTCTTGCCCTACGGCCGCTGGTTGAGCCTCGCAGCAAGGGAGCAGGGTGCAGGTTTGTGTAATCCCCGAGGAACTCAGGCTTGCCTGAGAAGGTTCAGATGTCCTCTGCCAGGAGTGTCCTCAGCTGCTTGCTGTGGGGGTTTGGCAGCAGTGCAAAGCTGCTCCCTCACATGAAAGCCACACAGAGAGGTCCTGTGATGCAAGCACCGTGACAGAGGGCTGGAGAAGGTCCACCGGGAGCCCTGAGAGGTGCTTCAGGCTGACTTTGTGCCTCTGCCACGGGGCTGGAGCCTGTGAAATACGATAATGAGTGTTTTGCCTGGCTAAATAATTAATGAGAGCTCACAGAGGGCTGTGAAATCCTTTTAATCTGAGACTTCCGCAGGCTTCCCCCCGGGGGCTGGCCTGGGGCTGGGATCCTTGCAAAGGCATCCAGGGCGCAGGAGTGGCTCAGAGCGGGGAAGGGCTGCAGCTGGAGGAGTGATCAATACAAAGGGGAAACAGCAGCTAACAAAATGAGGGAGAGGCCACGAGGAGGGTCCAAGGGCTCCCTCCGGAGCTCCTCTGCAGCGGGGACAGGCTGAGGGAGCTGGGGGTGGGCAGCATGGAGAGGAGAAGGCTCCAGAGGGGGACCTCAGAGCTGCCTGCCAGGACCTCAAGGGATCCTGCAGGAAGGCTGCAGAGGGACTTTGCATGGGGGGGGGGGGGGTGTCTGAGACAGGCTGAGGGGGAAGGGTTTGGAGCTGAGGCAGAGCAGGGTTAGAGTGGAGCTGAGGCAGAAGTTCTTCAGTCCCAGGGGTGCTGAGCCCCTGGCGCAGGCTGCCCAGGGAGGCTGTGGCTGCCTCCTGCCTGGAAGGGTTCAAGGATGGGAAGAGGCCTTGGGCATCCTGGGCTGGTGGGAGGCAGCTCCAGCACCCTCACACCAAAGAAGATTCTGCTCCTCCTGAGGTGGAATTTCCTGCTGTGCTGACCTGGTTAGGAGAGGGCTGGTGGCAGGGCTGGCACCAGGGCCTTCTGCTTTGTTTATCTGCTGATTGCTCGGGCTGTGGGCGGCCGAAGCCTCCCCGCAGGCTGCCAGGAGAGCTCGGTAATGAGCACCTGGGAGAGGACAGCAAATCCCAGAGAGCTCCCTGGCAGCAGCAGCCCCTGCCTGTGGGATGCCTCCAGCCTCTAGGAAGGATTTGCAGCGGGGGGGTGGAACCAAACCTACCAAAACCTTGTTGGAGAGGAGAGGAGAGGAGGGGAGAGGTTCAGAGAGGAGAGGTTCGGAGAGGAGAGGTTCGGAGAGGAGAGGTTCGGAGAGGTTCGGAGAGGAGAGGAGAGGTTCGGAGAGGAGAGGTTCGGAGAGGAGAGGAGAGGAGAGGAGAGGAGAGGAGAGGGAGGAGAGGAGAGGAGAGGAGAGGAGAGGAGAGGAGAGGAGAGGAGAGGAGAGGAGAGGAGAGGAGAGGAGAGGAGAGGAGAGGAGAGGAGAGGAGAGGAGAGGAGAGGAGAGGAGAGGAGAGGAGAGGAGAGACCTTCAAGACCATCATGTCCAATCCATCAACCAATCCAACCCAGCTCAACAACTCAACCCTGGCACCAAGCACCCCATCCAGTCTCCTCCTGAACACCTCCAGTGATGGTGACTCCACCACCACCCTGGGCAGCCCATTCCAATGGGCAATCACTCTCTCTGGGTAGAACTTCCTCCTAACATCCAGCCTAAACCTCCCCTGGCACAGCTTGAGGCTGTGTCCTCTTGTTCTGGTGCTGGCTGCCTGGGAGAAGAGACCAACCCCCACCTGGCTGCAACCTCCCTGCAGGGAGTTGTAGAGAGCAAGAAGGTCTCCCCTGAGCCTCCTCTTCCCCAGGCTAAGCAACCCCAGCTCCCTCAGCTTCTCCTCACAGGGCTGTGCTCCAGACCCCTCCCCAGCTTTGTTGCCCTTCTCTGGACCCCTTCCAGCAGCTCAACCTCCTTCCTAAACTGAGGGGCCCCGAGCTGGACACAGGACTCAAGGTGTGGCCTAACCAGTGCAGTGTCCAGGGGCAGAATGAGCTCCCTGCTCCTGCTGGCCACACTGCTCCTGCTGCAGGCCAGGATGCCTTTGGCCTTCTTGGCCACCTGGGCACACTGCAGGCTCCTGTTCAGCCTCCCATCCACCAGCACCCCCAGGTCCCTCTCTGCCTGACTGTTCTCCAGCCACTCTGCCCCCAGCCTGTAGCACTGCCTGGGGTTGCTGTGGCCAATGTGCAGCCCCTGGCACTTGGCTGTGTTCAATCTCCTGCCCTTGGCCTCTGCCCCTCTGCCCAGCCTGTCCAGGTCCCTCTGCAGAGCCTCTCTGCCCTCCAGCAGCTCAACTCCTGCCCCCAGCTTGGTGTCAGCTGCAAATTTACTGCTGATGGACTCTTGCTGGATTTAAGCAGCAAACAAGCAGGAGGTAAAGAGCTGCAGAGAGGAGGAAACCTCTGTGGGGTAAGGCAGATCCCAGGGCACAGGAGGCACAGAGTGGTTTGGGTTGGAAGGGACCTTAAAGGTCATCCAGTTCTAACCCTGCTGCCACGGGCAGGGGCACCTCCCCCAGCCCAGGCTGCTCCTCAGCATCTCTTGCTTTGTGTTTGTGATCTAACCTCCAACCCCTCCCTCCCTCCCCCCCCCAAGATATTCCAGCTTCATTTTGCTGCCCGCTGCTGCTGCTTGATTCAGTCAGAGGAATTCAAAGCAGCTGTGGACCTGCCCAGGAGTTTCAGAAGAGGCTGTGGTGGTGACACAGTCAAAGCCACTTAATAATGAGAGACCATTAATGAATTAATTAATAAGCCTGGTGTCTGGAGCTATTAGCTGTGGCCTGCTGGGGGGTGGCTTCCGACCTCCAGGGACATTGCTGCCCCGGTGCCAGCCCTCTGGCCCCACACCTGCAGCCTTCTCATGGTCTCCACACTTTCATGTCTCACCCAGTAATGACCATTTGGGGCTGGCTTTGAAGTTCTGTCCTTCAGAGGCGCCCCAGGGGGCTGCAGGCCGCCACACCCCAGAGCCTCCTCAGCAGGGAAGGGAGGCAAGGGAGGATCAAGATTCTGCTGTGGCTGGGGAGGAAAGTCTCAGTCAGTTCAGGGCTTTTATATTTGGTTGGGTTGGGGTTGGGGTTGGGGTTTGGGGTGGTGGTTTGGGGTTTTTTTTGGCCTCATTTGGGCTTTAAAAATATTTCCATGAAGCCTGGGATGGATCCTTCAGTCCACCCCAGTGGTTCCTTGCCAGACCTGCTCCCAGTGGATCTGGGTTGTGTCTGGACTGGGTCATTTCATCATGGAGTGGTTTGGGTTGGAGAAGCTCTCTGGGATCATGGAGTCCAGCAGCAGCCCAGCACCACCCTGGCCACCAAACCCCTGGCCCCAAGTGCCACGGCCACAGGGTTCTTGAACACCTCCAGGGCTGGGGACTCCACCACCTCCCTGGGCAGCCTGGGCCAGGCCCTGACCACTCTTGCAGGGCAGAAATTGTTCCTCATGGCCGACCTGAACCTGCCCTGGTGCAGCTTGAGGCCATTTGCTCTCCTTCTATCACCTGATACAGGGAGAAGAGCCCAACCCCACCTGGCTCCAGCCTCCTCTCAGGGAGCTGGAGAGACACAGAAAGTCTCCCCTCAGCCTCCTCTCCTCCAGCCTCAACACCCCCAGCTCCCTCAGCTGCTCCTCCCCAGCCCTGCTCTCCAGACCCTTCCCCAGCTTTGTTGCCCTTCTCTGGCCCTGCTCCAGCCCTCAGTATCCTTCTGGCAGTGAAGAGCCCAACCCTGACCCCAGGATTCCAGCTGTGACCTCCCCAGTGCCCATCCCATGGGGGACAGCCCCTGCCCTGCTCCTGCTGCCCACACTTGGAGGGACTAAGAGCAGAGCTGCTGAGCTCTCCCTGCCTCAGTCTCCCCAGCTTGCTGCCTTCTTGCAGGCACAAATGGACCTCTCCAGAGAGCCTGCAGAGCAGAGAGGGTTTTCTGGAGGATCTGTTGTGCTTCTGCTCCAGGCTGAGCTCCTTCCAGGACACCATGAGCCGCACAGGTGGTCTCCACCACTGGGAATGAATCTGACCACACGGCAGCTCCAGGGTGTCAGAGATGCTCTTCCTGCTCCCTTCCAGCCCCCTGCAGCATTCCCAGGACACAGGCAGCCTTGTCTGTGTCTTTCAGATGGGGGAGGCTGAGTGCCCTGTGCTCATTCTCATCCCTGCCCATTTCATACCCCCATGGTCACCCAGCCCCACTGTGCAGAGGGTGACCATCTCCCTTCACACAGCTGCCCAGGCTACTCCCTCAACCCTCAGCTTCCTTAGGGCTCCTTCCAGCTCCAGGTCTTGGGAGTGGGAAGGGAAAGGACACACTGGGAGTGGTTAAGGTGCAGTCAGAGCCTTGGGCAGGGGCTTGTTGGGCTGCACAGAAATGGCTTTGGGCAGTCCAATGGCTTCCCCCAGCAGCTGGGAGCCAGCAGCCACCCACAGCTGTTGCTCAAACATCCCCTGGGGCAGCTCCTGAGAACCCATGGGGTGCAGTCAAAGCCACAACCCTGCTCCAGCATTCCAGGA
The DNA here is from genome assembly GCA_015227895.2 of Colaptes auratus. NCBI lineage: Eukaryota > Metazoa > Chordata > Aves > Piciformes > Picidae > Colaptes > Colaptes auratus. Next base: position 832,827 of record JAAWVA010000044.1, read on the forward strand.
CTCCTCCAGTGACCGTGGGCCTGAGGGGACTCAGCTCTTCCACCCACAAGGGAGGTGGAATATTAACCCTTAGATAGCAAACCCTTTCCCTGCCAGGGCAGCCCAGTGCCCCAGGCAGAGCTTGGGCAGGCACTGCAGGGGGGAAGGAACACGAGGAGCCAGCAAGCTACAATGCAGCATCAACTTTAATTTAGAGTCAAAAGAGGGAAACAGAGCAGTGCCCAGGGGAAGGGACCCAGGCCAGGCTGCTGCAAGGGCAGCTGGCACTCAGGCCCCCTTCACAGTGTGGCACACACACGTGGGCACGGGGCCAGCGGCAGGGCCCCTCTCAGCTGGCTGCAGGAGGGAGCCCTGGCACAGGGCAGCAGCAGACAGCAGGGACTCAGGACGGGCAGAAGAAAGCAGCAGAAGCAGAAGACATCTGCTGGCCGCCTCGGCAGGCACCGCAGGCTGGCAGCGGGCTGGCCTCCCTCCTTGGCAGGGGCTCGGCAGGCTGCTCAGCCCAGCTGCCAAGCCTGGCCGGCAGCTCCAGCCTCAGCCCGGCGCCTGCCTTGGGGCTCCCTGGTCGAGGCGCTCCGCGGGGGTCCGGCGCGGCTCTAGCAGGGCAGGCAGCGCCTGCCACAGTAGCGACCGCCCAGGCCAGAGAGGCTAAAGCCCCCGGAGCTGATGGGCACCCCACTCTCACTCAGGATGCTGCCCACGGCAGCAGAGGTGGTGGAGCCCACGGCGGTGTTCTGCGGGAAGGAGCTGAGGATGGGTCCTGGCAGGGTGACCACCACAGGGGAGGGCTGGATCACCACCCGCGAGTCCTGGCACTGCCTGACACAGGGCTCGTTGCAGCTGTTGGCCAGCGGGGTCGGCCCGCAGGGACGGCACAGATCGTAGCAGGACATGGCTGTGGCGGCAGCAGCACCTGGGCGGAGGGCAGGGAGGCCACAGCAGCGTCAGGGCCAGCCTGGCAGCTGCCCGCCGGCGGCAGAGCCACAGGCTGGGCACGCAGCAAAGGCTTCAGAGGCAGCGAGAGAGAGCGAGGAGCAGGCAGCGAGAGCTGCGAAGGCAGCCCGGGGGGACCTTCTCCCACCTCCCTCCCAGCGCGGCAGCAAGGGCAGAGGTGCCGAGAGCAGGGCCGGGGAGGCAAAGGCTTGAGGGAGGCCGAGAGACCGAGAGCAGAGCAGGAGGAGGAGAGCAGAGAGGCAAAGGCTGGGGCAGCTCACCTTGGTCAGCAGGCAGCGGGAGGCAAGAGGAGGCTGAGGGAAGCCTGCTCAGGACCTGCCTTTTATAGTGCCCCACTCTGCCCCGGGCCCAGAGCTGCCTTTGCTCATGGAATGTGTTTGCCAGCAGCTCATCTGCCATGCAAAGCATCCCCATTAGAGAAATGAGGCCACTGCTGCTGTGCCCTGCAACGCTGCCTTCTCATTTCCCTGTCCCTCACAGGGCCCTTCGGCCTCCCAGGCTCCTTTCAAGTCCCAGCATTAGAGGCCAGGAATGGTGCCAGGGGCAGCGCCACGTCAGCACCGGCAGGTGAGGCAGCCAGGGATGGGCACTGTCCCACCTCAGCCGACAGTGCCAGGCCCTTACCCTCCAGGGCATCCCTTTGTGATCCCCATCCTGAACAGGGCCTCAAACCCCTCCCTGCTGTCAGCTCCTGCATCTCAGAGCAGAAGGGCAGGAGGGCAACCTGGCTGCATTTGGAGAGTTTCATTCTGCCCTTCCTCTGCAGAAGGCAGCCAGGGGCTGGGCAAATGCCCTCAGGGCACTGTCACAGGCCACAGGGCATTGAACCTCCCAAGCAGGGGCTGAGCAGATCTGCAAACACTGCTGAGCCCTCAGGAGCTGGGCAGACACATGGCAGTGCTGGCCTGGGATTGCTGGGGTGCAGGAAGATGCCCCTCAAAGGATGGGGAGGGGTTTGAGGCCCTGTTCAGGATGGGGATCACAAAGGGATGCCCTGGAGGGTAAGGGCCTGGCACTGTCGGCTGAGGTGGGACAGTGCCCATCCCTGGCTGCCTCACCTGCCGGTGCTGACGTGGCGCTGCCCCTGGCACCATTCCTGGCCTCTAATGCTGGGACTTGAAAGGAGCCTGGGAGGCCGAAGGGCCCTGTGAGGGACAGGGAAATGAGAAGGCAGCGTTGCAGGGCACAGCAGCAGTGGCCTCATTTCTCTAATGGGGATGCTTTGCATGGCAGATGAGCTGCTGGCAAACACATTCCATGAGCAAAGGCAGCTCTGGGCCCGGGGCAGAGTGGGGCACTATAAAAGGCAGGTCCTGAGCAGGCTTCCCTCAGCCTCCTCTTGCCTCCCGCTGCCTGCTGACCAAGGTGAGCTGCCCCAGCCTTTGCCTCTCTGCTCTCCTCCTCCTGCTCTGCTCTCGGTCTCTCGGCCTCCCTCAAGCCTTTGCCTCCCCGGCCCTGCTCTCGGCACCTCTGCCCTTGCTGCCGCGCTGGGAGGGAGGTGGGAGAAGGTCCCCCGGGCTGCCTTCGCAGCTCTCGCTGCCTGCTCCTCGCTCTCTCTCGCTGCCTCTGAAGCCTTTGCTGCGTGCCCAGCCTGTGGCTCTGCCGCCGGCGGGCAGCTGCCAGGCTGGCCCTGACGCTGCTGTGGCCTCCCTGCCTCCGCCCAGGTGCTGCTGCCGCCACAGCCATGTCTGCTACGATCTGTGCCGTCCCTGCGGGCCGACCCCGCTGGCCAACAGCTGCAACGAGCCCTGCGTCAGGCAGTGCCAGGACTCGCGGGTGGTGATCCAGCCCTCCCCTGTGGTGGTCACCCTGCCAGGACCCATCCTCAGCTCCTTCCCGCAGAACACCGCCGTGGGCTCCACCACCTCTGCTGCGTGGGCAGCATCCTGAGTGAGAGTGGGGTGCCCATCAGCTCCGGGGGCTTTAGCCTCTCTGGCCTGGGCGGTCGCTACTGTGGCAGGCGCTGCCTGCCTGCTAGAGCCGCGCCGGACCCCGCGGAGGGCCTCGACCAGGAGCCCCAAGGCAGGCGCCGGGCTGAGGCTGGAGCTGCTGGCCAGGCTTGGCAGCTGGGCTGAGCAGCCTGCCGAGCCCCTGCCAAGGAGGGAGGCCAGCCCGCTGCCAGCCTGCGGTGCCTGCCGAGGCGGCCAGCAGATGTCTTCTGCTTCTGCTGCTTTCTTCTGCCCGTCCCGAGTCCCTGCTGTCTGCTGCTGCCCTGTGCCAGGGCTCCCTCCTGCAGCCAGCTGAGAGGGGCCCTGCCGCTGGCCCCGTGCCCACGTGTGTGTGCCACGCTGTGAAGGGGGCCTAAGTGCCAGCTGCCCTTGCAGCAGCCTGGCCTGGGTCCCTTCCCCTGGGCACTGCTCTGTTTCCCTCTTTTGACTCTAAATTAAAGTTGATGCTGCATTGTAGCTTGCTGGCTCCTGGTGTTCCTTCCCCCCTGCAGTGCCTGCCCAAGCTCTGCCTGGGGCACTGGGCTGCCCTGGCAGGGTAAAGGCTTGGCTGAAGGAATGTCCCTGAGTTGTGTCTTTCCTGGGGCACTGGAGTGGGTTTGCAACTGAAGTGGTGACCTGGAGGAAGTGTTCTGGCAATGTACCCGACCAGGTCTGCACAAAGCACCACAACACTTTGGCCTCACACAAGTTGTTTGTCCATTTCCAAACCTTTCTCATGCTGCCCACGGCTCCCATGCTGCCAACAGGAGCAGGGCAGTGGCTGTCCCCCTGCTCCTAGCGCTGCTAAGGCCACACCTCACGTCCTGGGGTCGGTTTTGGGGCCCTCACTCCGAGAAGGACATTGAGAAGCTGGAGCAGGGCCACAGAAGGGCAAAGAAACTGATGGAGATTCTAGGGAAGTCTTGTGAGGGGAAGCTGAGGCAGCTGGGGTCGCTTGGGCTGGAGAAGAGGAGGCTGAGGAGAGACCTCTCTGCTCTCTGCAGCTCCCTGCAAGGAGGTCTGAGGGAGGTTGCTCTCTTCTCTCAGGTAACAAATTAGGACAAGAGCAAATGGCCCCAAAGTGCACCAAGGGATGTTTAGGTTGGACCTGGGAACAATTCCTTCCTTCAGAGAGTGGTCAGGGACTGGCCCAGGCTGCCCAGGGAGGCTGTGGAGTCCCCAGCCCTGGAGGTGTTGAATAAAATGTGGCCATGGCACCTGGGGCCAGGCTTTGGTGGCTGTGGTGGTGCTGGCTTGGGCTGGATGACCTCAGAGAGCTCCTCCAGCCTCACTGATTCTGTGTTTCTGTCACTTTGTGATGAAAGTGATGAGTGCCAAGTGCCCAGGGGCTTGTGACCCTTCCCTTCAGCCCCCAGCCCCTCTCTCTGTGCACCCCAGGCCCCTCTCTCATTCACTCTGCAGTGTTTTGTGTTGCTGTTCAGGGACCGCCTGGCAGACCCCATGGCAGTGCCCTGAGGGCATTCACCCAACCCCTTTGCTGCCTTCTGCACACCAGAGGCAGGGCAGAACGAAGCCCTCCAGGGTGCAGCCAGGATGCCCTCCTGCCCTTCGGCTCTGGGCTGCAGGAGCTGGCAGCAGGGACAGAAGGAACCTTGCTCGTGCCTGGGGTTCTCCTGGAGCTGCTGTGGGCAGCTGCCCTGGCACGTGGTGGTTGCTGCTGCCCCAGGGGCTGTGGCAGAGGCCAAGCTGCCTGTCCCTCCCCCCCCAACAGGCTCCAGGCCTTCCCAGGGGAGGTTTTACCCCAGAGGTGCCAGTGTTGCCCCAGGCCGAGTGAGGGGCAGCTCCTGTGCTGTGCCAGCCTTGGGCATCTCAGCAGTGCCTGTGCCAGCCTTGAGCAGCCCAGCAGCACCTGTGCCAGAGCCCCAGTCCTGCCTGCCCTGCCAGAGCTGCTGCCAGCTGCAGCCCCTCTGCAGCAAGGCAATGGAGCCTGCTGCAGCCTCCTGAGCCCTGCTGGGCCCTGAACATAGGCAGGGTGGGGGAAGAGCTGGCAGCAGGGAGGGCAGACATCACCTGCAGCATGTGCCAGGAGAGAGCAGGTCCTGGCAGGACATTGGGGCCCTTGGCAGAGCCTCACCGCTGGCAGAGGCTGTGGAGGTGTCGAGGTCTGGCAGGAGCCTCCAGCTGGGGGTCTGCTGGGCTGGGGCTTGACTGAAAGGAGCCTTAGAAGAGAAGACAGAAATGGAATCAGCTTCCTCCTTTGGAGGAGCTTCCCCTGTCTGCCCTGCTGGGAGAGGTGCAGCTGCTGCCTGTGTGCCAGGGGCAGAGATGTCCTCCCCTTGCCCAGCAGTGCCCTGAGTGCAGGAACCCCAGGGACAGGGGTCCTGAAGAGCTTCACCTGGAGCCTCTTCCTCCTCCCTCTTGCCTTTGACCCAGGGCTCTGTTTCAGCTCTTTCATCACCTTGGTGCTTGGGCTGGAAGCTTTCTGGCTTTGCAGAGCTGCTCCTGGCTTGCATGAGGCTCCTTGGTCTGTGCCCTAAGGCTCTGAGAGGCTTTAGGGACCTGCTCAGCATCAGTGAGCTCTGTACCCATCATGGTCACCTCTGGCTCTGCTCCTGCCCTGTGGGCTGCTGCCCTGCTTGAGCTCATCCCTGCTTTGGCACCAAGGGCTTGATAGCTCAGCTGGGCTCTGGGCTGCACCTGGCCACTGGATTTGCATTTTCCTCACTCAGTTGTTTCGGCTCAGAATTAGTCTTCATTTACCTCTGTGTCATTTTCCCTGGCACCATTCCTGGCCTCTAATGCTGGGACTTGAAAGGAGCCTGGGAGGCTGAAGGGCCCTGTGAGGGACAGGGAAATGAGAAGGCAGCGTTGCAGGGCACAGCAGCAGTGGCCTCATTTCTCTAATGGGGATGCTTTGCATGGCAGATGAGCTGCTGGCAAACACATTCCATGAGCAAAGGCAGCTCTGGGCCCGGGGCAGAGTGGGGCACTATAAAAGGCAGGTCCTGAGCAGGCTTCCCTCAGCCTCCTCTTGCCTCCCGCTGCCTGCTGACCAAGGTGAGCTGCCCCAGCCTTTGCCTCTCTGCTCTCCTCCTCCTGCTCTGCTCTCTGTCTCTCGGCCTCCCTCAAGCCTTTGCCTCCCCGGCCCTGCTCTCGGCACCTCTGCCCTTGCTGCCGCGCTGGGAGGGAGGTGGGAGAAGGTCCCCCCGGGCTGCCTTCGCAGCTCTCGCTTCCTGCTGCTCGCTCTCTCTCGCTGCCTCTGAAGCCTTTGCTGCGTGCCCAGCCTGTGGCTCTGCCGCCGGCGGGCAGCTGCCAGGCTGGCCCTGACGCTGCTGTGGCCTCCCTGCCCTCCGCCCAGGTGCTGCTGCCGCCACAGCCATGTCCTGCTACGATCTGTGCCGTCCCTGCGGGCCGACCCCGCTGGCCAACAGCTGCAACGAGCCCTGTGTCAGGCAGTGCCAGGACTCGCGGGTGGTGATCCAGCCCTCCCCTGTGGTGGTCACCCTGCCAGGACCCATCCTCAGCTCCTTCCCGCAGAACACCGCCGTTGGATCCTCAGCCTCTGCAGCTGTGGGCAGCATCCTGAGTGAGGACGGAGTCCCCATCAGCTCCGGGGGCTTTAGCCTCTCTGGCCTGGGCGGTCGCTACTGTGGCAGGCGCTGCCTGCCCTGCTAGAGCCGCGCCGGACCCCCGCGGAGCGCCTCGACCAGGGAGCCCCAAGGCAGGCGCCGGGCTGAGGCTGGAGCTGCTGGCCAGGCTTGGCAGCTGGGCTGAGCAGCCTGCCGAGCCCCTGCCAAGGAGGGAGGCCAGCCAGGCGCTGTTTGGACTCCTGGCCAGGCTCTGTCTTGCTCTTGAAACGCTTTTGATGTCTTTCCTCACACCTGTGAGCTGCATCTCACGCTGCTGTGGTCTGATGCTCTCCTGCCAGTGATGGTTGGGTGGGGCTGGTTTTTTTTTGTTCAGGAGTTAAGCTTGCTGTCTTCCAGCTGGAATGGTTCAAATGTCTCCCTCCTCCTGTAGCAACCTCGATGTGTTCCTCCTGTTTTGCAGAATCCCTCCTGACTTTGTATCATTAAACTGAAGTTGCATCTGAGTCTCAGTCTCTTTGTGCCTTTCTTTCCCTTGGCCAAGAATGTTTCATCCTAGGGAAAAAAAAACCACCTCTGCAGAGTGCCCTGCTCAGGTGCAGCCTCCTGGGCTCCACTTTGTGCCCCTTGCCCCTTGGCTTGGCTCTGGGCACCCCTGAGCAGAGTCTGGCCCCAGCCTCTTGCTCCCCCCCCCAGCCTTTAGCTCTTGCTGAGCATTGCTCAGATCCCCTCTGGGGCTGCTCTTCTCCAGGCTCCCAGCCCCAGGGCTCTCAGCCTTTGCTCCTCACAGAGCTGCTCCAGGGTGGCTGTGGAGTCTCCTCCTCTGGAGACTTTCAGCCCCCACCTGGATGTGTTCCTGTGTGACCTGCTCTGGGTGCTCCTGCTGTGGCAGGGGGGTTGGATGAGATGCTCTCCAGAGGTCCCTTCCAGCCCCTGCCGTGCTGTGAGTCTGCAGCAGGCTGAGTGGAGTCTCTGGTGGAAAATCAGCTTCCCTGAGGGCATTGTTCTGAGCAGAGAGGGACCTCAGGTCCTGGGTTGTGCTCACAGAGCTCCTGGGACTGTCACACAGCTGCTGTGGCTGAAGCTGTTTGCTGCTCACTCCACTCTGCACGTCAGGGAATTGCCTCCTGCTCAGTGCCAGGGAGGTATCCTTCTGCCATGCAAACTGGGCAGGGACCATAGAGAATCCAGGCATTAATGTGAGGAAAATGAAATGGCTGCTGGAGAGGCTTGGGCCCTACAGCAGCAGCAGCCCTGAAAGGCACTTTTGTGGTGCTGGTGGGGAGCTGCTCCCTGCCCTAAGCCTGCTTGAGGGCTCCAAGCTGGGTTGGATGTTGCTCTGCTTGAGGGCAGGAAGCTCTACAAGGGGCTGGCCAGGCTGGCTCTGTGGGCTGAGGCCAGTGGGATGAGGTTTGACAAGGCCAAGGGCTGGGTCCCGCGCTTGGGTTGCAACCGCCCCGTGGGGGCTCCAGGCTGGGGGCAGCAGCTGGGAACTGCCCAGCAGAGAAAGCCCTGGGGGAGGTTGGTGCCAGCAGCTGGAGATGAGCCAGAATGTGCCTGGGTGGCCAAGAAGGGCACCAGCAGCCTGCCCTGGATCAGCAGCGGTGTGGGCAGCAGGAGCAGGGCAGGGATTGTGCCCCCTGGGCTGGGCACTGGGGAGGCCACAGCTGGGGTACCCTGGGCTCAGTTTTGGGGTCCTCCCTCCAATGAAGACATTGAGAGGCTGGGTCCAGCTGAATGCTCATCCCTGGGAGTGTTTCAGAGCTGCAGGGCTGAGGTGCTGAGGGCCATGGCTTAGCCCCAGCCTTGGCAGAGTCAGAGAAGGCTTGGAGGGGATGACCTCGAAAGGGCTTTCCCCAGCCACGACAAATCTGTGATTCTGTCATTTAGAAGGACCCCCCCCCCCCCAAAAATAAACACCAAACCACAACCAAACCCATAAAGCAGTGTCCTGGAGCCTGCTCTCTTCAGACAGCCTGGGTGCAGGGGAGCAGAAGGTGCCCAGCAGTGCGCCAGGGCTGCCATGGGTGGGCCGAGGAGCCCACCCAGGCCTCCCTCTCTGCATCCATCACTTCCCACGGCCCCGGCTGCAGGTAGAGCCTTCTGGTGCTAATGAAATGGCCTTGCTGGCGGCTCCCTGCCTGGCTTCAGTGTGAGAAGCCTGCCCTGGACATGAGGAATTCTTTTCATCTTCCCCAGTTCTGGGCACTTGGAATTCCTGCTGCTCTCCTGCTGACTCCAAGAGCTGCGCCGAGCGGTGACTCCAAGCTGCCTTTCATGGAGCCCTTTCTGGCTCCTCAGCAATTTGTGGCTGTCTTGGGAGCAGATCTTCACATCAGGCTCCAGAGCTTTCCTCTTTTGTTCCCACTTCCCTGTCTGAGCCACCTAACAACAGTTCCCAGTTAATTTCTTCACCGTCTTTGCAAAGAACAACCTCGGAGGAGGCCTTCCAGCCCCTTGGAGGAGTTCTTGGAGCCAGTCAGACTGATCTGGGGCTGAGTCATGACCAGCAGACAGCTCAGGAGCCCTTTGGAAGGGCTGCAGGGAGGGTTTGGCTGTAAAGTGTGACTTAGCAGGGCAAAAAGAAGCTTTGGGGTGCACAGAGGGGAGTGTGGCCAGCAGGGCAAGGGAGATCTCCTCCACACCTTCCCTGACCAAGCGAGGTCACCTCTGCAGTGCTGGGGCCAGGGCTGGGCTCCCCAGTTTCATAGGGACTGGGAGCTACTGGGGAGAGTCCAGGGGAAGCTGGGAAGGTGCTGAGGGGCCTGGAGCAGCTCTGTGAGGAGCAAAGGCTGAGAGCTCCCTGGGGCTGAGAGCCTGGCAAAGCTCCAACCCTGTGCCATAGGCAGGGACACCTCCACCAGCCCAGGCTGCTCAAGGCCTCATCCAGCCTGGCCTTGAGCACCTCCAGGGAGGAGGCAGCCACAGCCCCCCTGGGCAACCTGTTTCAGGGTCTCCTCAGCCTCACTCTCGAGGATTTCTCCCCTCTCCATCTCCCCTCTCCCAGCTCAAAGCCGTTGTCCCTCATCCTGTCGCTCCCAGCCCTTGTCAGAGCCCTTCCCCAGCTCTCCTTCAGCCCCCTCCAGGCACTGGAAGCTCCCTGGGCTATGATCTGCTTGCATTTATCTCTGAATTTCCCTCAGGGCTCTGACTTCCCTCCTGGATGCAGCAGGATTTGAGGCTCTTTGAGCAGGACCTTCCCAAAGAGCAGAGCTTCAGCCTCGCTTCTTCTGCTGCTTGGGCTGGAACCAGAGCTCGGCAAACGCATTGGTGGGGCCCAGAGTTTATTGAGGTTTTCCACTCAGGTCCTTAATAACAGAACACCCCAGGAGGATGAATTATGCATTGTATAAACTCTCCTTAATTGGGGTTGTGTGAGGGTTTTTCCCCCCCTCCTTATGACTAAAGTGAAGCACACAATTGGAGGGGAGATGCTGTCTGGGCTGCAAGGTGGCAGTGGCATAAAGCTGGCCCAGAACTGCAGGAGATGAGAGGAGCTTGGCTGGGGGAATGTGTGCCAGGAGATAAGGAAACAAAAACACAAAGCAATGAACAGTAAGGGAAAGGCATTTAATGGGCTGGGAGCATTTTTGCATGTGGGACATAGTGGCTGGGGCAATAATTTGATGCTCAAAGGCTGTCTGTGGTCCCCAGGCCATCCTGGGTGCAGTATAAAAGCAAACTCCGCTCCAGCTCCTGCCTGCCACTTCTCTTCCCTTTCCCCTCTTTTGTGAGCCAGGTTAGTCCAACTCTGCTTCTCCTTCCCTGCTTGCTGAGTTCTTTGCCTTCAGAACCCTTTGGCTGTTGTCCTTTCTGCTCTGCCAGCTGCTGGATTGGGCTTGGGGTGGGGAGGAGAAGGCTTCTCCTCTTGGAGCTGTTGGGGGTGGCTGTTAGAGGTGGAGGTACTGCTGGAGTCATAGAGCCATAGGATGGGCTGGGAGGGAAGGGATCTCCCCTGGGACTGCGAGTCCTGACTTGGCCCCACAGAGCCTTGGCCTGGTGCTCTTGGTTCATCAGAGGAGAGCTTTCAGATGTGCTGAAGACCTGAAGAGCTGTGGCCAAGGAGGCTACCAGCAGCCTGGCTTGGGTCAGCCACAGTGTGGGCAGCAGGAGCAGGGCAGGGATTGTCCCCACTGGGGAGGGCACTGGGGAGGGCACACCTCGGGTTCTGGGTGCAGCTTTGGGCACCTCAATACAAGAGAGATGTGGAGATGCTGGGGTGAGGGCAGAGGAGGGCAAGGAAGCTGGGAAGGGCCTGGAGAATGAATCTGATGAAGGAGCTGGGGGCTGCTTGGTTTGAAAGAGAAGAGGCTGAGGGGAGACCTCTTGGGTCTCTACAGCTACCAGGGAGAGAGTGGAGGCACCAGCCCTGGGTGTGTTTAAGGGTGGTTTGGATGTGGTGCTTGGGGATATGGTTTAGGGGTGAGCTTTGCAGAGCAAGGTTCTGGGTTGGGCTTGGTGATCCTGAGGGTCTGTTCCAAGCTGAATGTTTCTGTGACTCTGGGGAGCTGAGGCAGAGCAGGGTTAGAGTGGAGCTGAGGAAGAAGTTCTTCACTCCCAGGGGGGTGAGGCTCTGGCACAGCTGGCCAGGGAGGCTGTGGCTGCCTCCTCTCTGGAGCTGAGGCAGAGCAGGCAGAGCTGAGGAAGAAGTTCTTCAGTCCCAGGGTGGGGAGGCTCTGGCACAGGCTGCCCAGGGAAGCTGTGGCTGCCTCGGGAAGCTGTGGCTGCCTCCTGCCTGGGGCCATTCAGGGCCTTGAGCAGCTGAATGCAGCTGAGAGCTGTCCCTGGGCACGGTGGGGGAGGTTGGAGCGGCCGAGCTCTGAGCTCCCTTCCACCCTGAGCCGCGCCATGACCCTCTGCTGTCTCCACACCTGCCTGGTCCTGTGTTTCAGGCTCAGCTCCATCCATGTCCTGCTACGAGCGATGCGCCTCCAGCTCCTGCGGGCCGACGCCGCTGGCCAACAGCTGCAGCGAGCCCTGCGTCCGGCAGTGCCAGGACTCCACGGTGGTCATCCAGCCCTCCCCCGTGGTGGTCACCCTGCCAGGGCCCATCCTCAGCTCCTTCCCCCAGAACACCACCGTGGGCTCCTCGGCCTCCGCGGCCATTGGCAGCGCCCTCAGCGCTGAGGGGGTCCCCATCAGCTCCGGCAGCTCCCTGGGCTTGGGGAGCTTCGGCTACCCAGGGCTGGGCGGCGCCTACAGCCGGCCCGGCCGGCGCTACGCCTCCTACCGTGGCGGCTTCTATGGACCCTGCTGAAGCCCCAGGAGATGCCCAGGAACGCTGAAGCACCAACCCCACGCAGGACTGAGCTCATGGCCACGGGTTCCAGAAGTGACCTTAGGGCCCCACGGCCCCACCTGCAGCTGGTGGAGCGGTGGGAGCTTGGCAGCTCCTAGAGCCAGGCCTGTGCTTGCCTTTTGTTTTTGCTTTTCTTTGTGTGTCTGGCCAAGGGTTTTTGTCCTCTCAGTCAGCTGTGGGATGGGCAGGGGCTGCCCTGCCTGGCTGGATCAGCACAGCCTCCTCCACTGAGAAGGAAGAGCTCGACCTGCCCTTGTGAGTGGCACGAGTGGGCACTGCCCTCGCTGGGCCCCGTCCTCAGTGGGCCATGGAAATGTCTCCTTACCCTTTGTGTTGCTTCCTTCCATTCCTCAGCCTCATTAAATTTGTGCTGCAGCAAACCCAGAGTCTGTTTGTCCTTCTTCCCTCTCCTGCCCTCCCTTCCCCAGCTTGTCCGTGGTGGGGCAGGGCCGGCTGCAAGGCATCAGTTCCAAGCAGCACCATGCAGGTGGCCTCATGCCAGGTGCCAGGGGAGAGCAAATCAGGCTGCAGCTGTGCCACACCTGGCAAAGGCAGCAGCAAGCTGTTGTCCCCCTGCTGCTGCACGAGCAGGACACCCTCAAGCAGGGCAGATGCCTCTTGGCACTTCAAAGAGATGGAGAAAGGCTCTTTAGCTGCCCTGGCACTGCCCTGTGGTGGGAGTTGGAGGTCCTTGGAGAGGGCCAAGGATGAGGCACTGAGATGGGAGCTCAGCTGCCCTTCAGGGAGCCTAAGCCCAAGGAAAAGCTCTCTGAGGGCAGTGCTGCTCCTCCTTGGCCTCCTGTGGCTGCAATAGGCAAAGAGAACCTAGGGAGGAAAGAGGGCAGAGTGGTGCAGCAGGACCATCCCCAGGGCCACCAGGAATGGCAGGGAGAGACCTCCTGAAGCACTGCCCTGCAGTCAGCTGGCAGCTGGCACAGAGGGGGCAAATGTGCTCCTGCCTGGGCAAGCTGGCACAGGACTGTGGCTTTCCTCAGCCCATCTCTGAAAAAAGTCAGCAAAACTCCTTCCTAAGGAGGGAGGGAGGGAGGGAGGGAGAAGCCATTCCTGAGCACAGCTGAGCCTGCTCAGGGCTGAGGGGGTGGGAGGGATGCCACAAGCTGGAGCAGCTCAAAGCTTTCTGGTGGGTACAGGAACCCCTGGCAGCTGAGATCAGGCCCTGGTTAAGGCTTGGGGAAGAAGGAAGGGAGGGGAGGGAAAAAAGGAAGAGGAGGGAGGGGAGGGAGGGGAGGGGAGGGGAAGGAGAGGAGATGGGGGGGAGGAGGGAGGGGAAGGAGAGGAAGGGAAGAGGAGGGAAAGAAAGGAAAGGAGGGGAGGAAGGGAAGGAAGGGGAGGGAGAAGGGAAGGGGGAGGTGGGGGAGGGGAGGAGGGAGAAGGGGAGGGGAGGGGAGGGGAGGAGGGAGGAAGGGAGGGCTTTGTGGGGTTTGGAAGAGGATTGGCCTTTGAGATGTGCTGGCCCTGGGCAGCAATGTCTGGGGGGAGGAGATTGAAGGCTTTGAAGCTCCAACCCATTCTGAGGCTGTCTTTGTCAATTGTTCCTGTCGTGCCTGGTGGAGCTGAACTTCTTCTGGCCTTGCCTGGCTCAGTCTGGGCTGGGCTGGAGGTGGTGCTCAGAGCCTGGGAGCTTTGGTCCCTAAAGGTTTGAAAAGCTCTACCTGAAGGCTCTGCAGACTCAGTGTCCTGCCAGGCCGTGCAGCTCCCAGCCCGGGATCTCTGAGCTGTCTGCCTTGGAGTCTCTGTCTGTGTCTGCAGAGGCTGATGCTGACCTGTAATTAAAGCTGCAGTCATTAGTGGAGCTCAATTAGAGGAGGCAGATCAGTTCCTGAGAGAATTCAGGCTTTGAAGGAGCGTTTTCTGAGCACACAGAGGAGGGGAAGCTGAGACTTTGATGTTGTGATGGTCTGAGGTCCATGGGCAAAGGATTTTTTGCCCCCCCTCCTCCCCCCAGCTGAACACCTTCCATAGAGGTCCTCATTCACCTGAGGTGGTGGCAAAATGCTTTGCTTTTAGGGAGGCCAAGCCCTGTGGCCAGGCAGAGCAGAGCAGAGTCCCACAGCAGAGACCCCTGGGGAGAGCTGTGGCCGAGGCACTGCTCTGGAGCCCTCCTGAAGATGCTCAGCTGGGCAGATGCAGACACTTCCCATCACAGGGCTCCTGCCTGGGGGAGCTGAGACATCCCTGCACATTCACTAATTGCCCCCTGCACTAATTGGCTTTAATTTCATTGCATGGCTGCTGGGCCAACTGGGGAAGGGGAAGTGTTTTGTTTACTGTTTGTGTTTATTGCCCTGGCCTTGCACGGAGGCCACACTCCCTGGGGCCTCTTTCATCTCCCTGCTTTGCATCCAGGCCTGGCTCTGCCTTCCCCAAGTGGGGATGAGTCAGAGCTGGATTTGGTTAGGAATTTGGGCTGCTCTTTGGAATTTCGGTGGCAAGAGGCTCACAGGAGTTCCCCCCCACCCACCCCCCCGCAGCAGCTTCCCACATCAGCCCTGAGTGTGCAGTTCCACCTCTGAGGGTTTGTGGAACCCCAGATGTGTGGAACCCCAGATGTATAGAGCCCCAGAACCACTGTGCTTGGCAAAGAACTTCAAGCTCCTCCAGCCCCAACCCTTCTCTGACTCTACCCAAGGCTGGGGCTAAGCCATGGACCCCAGCACAGCAGCTCTGCCCCTCTGAAACCCCTCCAGGGATTCAGACTCTCTGCTCTCTGGGATACTGCAAAGCTTTTAAGCTGCTGGGAGGAGAAGATCTGGGGGCAGCCAGGCCTGCCTGGCTCATGATCACCATCAGGAGAGGACCTGAGGTCCTTTTCAACATCTCTGCACCATCTGGAGTTCGTTTTGCCAAGCTCCCTGCTGCTGCTCTGCTCACTGGGAAGGTTCTTTGCCGCGGAGGAATTCATTTGCGATGCGCAGTGAGACTCCGACTGTGTCCAGGCGGCAGCGTCACAAACCTCCACATTTCCTGCTCTGTGATCCTCCTGGAACCACAGGACGGCTCAGGTTGGAGGGGACCTTGGAGATCACCCGCCCCAAGCTCCCCTATTTGCATGTCTGAGCTGCTGAGGTGAACCTGGCAGACCTTTTTGTTCTTCAAAAGTGCTCCATCAGCGTTTGCTTCCCAGGGGACCTTCCCGGGGATGCAGCTCAGGGACACTTTGCATGTCTCCACCTGATCCAAACGCCAGCAGAGGAGGGCTTGGGTCCTGCTCCCTGCCCTGGAGCCTGCTCCTGTGCCCTCTGGGGCTGCTTCTTAGGGCTGGGAGCTGCCTTTGAAATAGAAATGCTGTACCTCACCATCCTCTTGTGGATGATGCAGACAGGGAGACAACCTCATTTGCTTTCAAAAGAAGGGGGAGGGGGGAAATGGGGGGGGGGGGGGCGGCCCAAGAAGATCCTAAACTTCTCTAATTAGCTGCCATTAATTAGCGGCATAGTTGTGAGTAATAGCCCAGGACACAGCAGGGGAAAGCAGTAATTTAAGGGCAGATGTTAAACTCTTTGGAGTCTTTAATGAGCCCAAGGGTGAGTGAGTGGTGGAGGACTCTTGAGTGCCCCTGGCTGTGACCAGCCTAAAACCCACAACAATCCTCAGCCTGACCTGGTTTCTGCTCCTCCCCCCCCCGGTGTTTGATGTAGAAAGCAAACCGTAGCTGCAGACTGCTTAGATGAAGGTCTTGGCCACGCAGCCCCCAGACTGCAGAGCTGTGGCTCCGGATCCCTTCCTGGCAGTGGTCTGATGTGGCCTGAGCGGCTCAGGCTGTGGTGGCCTCTCGTCTGCGGGCAGGAAAAGTCAAACTTCACTTCCCCCTCAAACCCTCTGCGGCCCCAGGGAAGCCCCTTTGGCGCCGGGGTGGTGCCATCAGCTCTGTCACCACTTTCCTCCCGGAGCTGTGCTGCTGCCTGGCAAAGCTGTGAGCCAGCCTGGAGTCATGAACTGCCAATTCTTGGCCTTTTTTTTTTTTGGGGGGGGGGGGGGTGGGTATCTGCATCAGAAAGTTTTGCTCCTCAAGAGGAGGGAGAATTTCAGAGGGCAGCTCGCAGGGACCATGCCAAGGGGCCATGGGGTGCCCGCGGTGCCCTCAGGATGCAGAAGAATCTCTTCAGGGGGAGATGGACCAGTTTGATTTGGGCAGGAAGGAGCTGGGCTCAGATCTGGAGATAAAAGGAGGCTCTGGAGTGGAATGCAGACGTGGTGGGGAGGAAATACAATCAAATCAGGGCAACAAACGCGACCGAGGGAGGCGGCGGGGGGGGGTAAGGGGAGGCAGAAATTAACTCATCAGCTGGGGGTGCTTTGCATACCAGAGGGCTTCAGCAATTGGCTGGCAAAGGGCTACGTGCACAGAGCTGTGCCTGAGCTCCTCAGGTGCTGCGGGACAAGCTATAAAAGCCCAGCGCAGGCAGAGCTGCTCCCATCCTCTCCTGCTGCTTTCTTCTCCTCGGGGAAAGGGTAAGTCCAGAGCTGCTTCCCGTGGCCTGAGCTGCTGCCTGCGTTGCGCTTTGACTCTTGAGCTCTTTCCTCTGGGCTCCTCACCTGTGTTGAGGACACCTGCAGGTGGCTGCAGGTTGGGGTTTCACCGAAGCCTCTTCTCAGCCTGAGACTAAACCCTGCCTCCGCTGCCCACGCAGGCTCCGCTGAGCTGCTTGCGCTCTCCATCGCCTCTCGGGGGCTCAGTTCCGCGGCTCCAGCCGCGACGTCTTTCCTCCATCTCCTCCTCCCTCCCTTCTGTTGCAGACCCAGCTCCCTGCCGCAGCCATGTCCTGCTACGACCTGTGCCCCCCCAGCTCCTGCGGGCCGACCCCGCTGGCCAACAGCTGCAACGAGCCCTGCGTCCGGCAGTGCCAGGACTCCACCTACGTCATCCAGCCCTCCCCCGTGGTGGTCACCCTGCCAGGACCCATCCTCAGCTCCTTCCCCCAGAACACCACCGTGGGCTCCTCGGCCTCCGCAGCCGTTGGGGATGCTCTCAGCGCCGGGGGGGTCCCCATCAACTCTGGCAGCTCCTCAGGACTTGGCACCCTTGGCTACTCCGCTCTGGGTGGCCTCTACGGGAGGCCCTCCAGGCGCTACAATCGCTGCGGGCCGTGAGCGCACCTCGGAGGGGGACCACCCAGGAGCTTGGAAGCGTGACCCGGATGCAGGACAGGATTCATGACCACGGCCGCTCGCTTGCTGCCCTCTCCTTCCCCACCCCTCAACTCCCTCTCCCCCCCCCCCCCCCCCCCCCCCCCCCGAGCTTTCGGGACCGCCGGAGCTTGGCTCTGCCGACTCTAAAGCCTTTTTTATCTGTTGTTAACGAGGTGTGAAAGTGTCGCTCGGGTGGTTGCGCGCAGGAGTTGGGCGTCCAGCTGCGCAGCGCTGCCTTCAGCCGGATGATTTTGTTCGATCCAGACTCAACACTTGGCTTTCTTTACGTTTTTTTTTGGAAATCATTTCGTTGTATGTTGGTTGTTTTGGGGGTTTTGTTGTTGGGTTTTTAATCGCTCTGTTTTCTTACCCATTAAATTTGTAGCGCATCATCCTCCTGCGTGCCTGGGAATGTTCTTTCTGGCTCTGCCCTCCCCCCTGTGGAGGCTCCTCGAGGTGGGGTTTGCCTCTGCCTAAACTCTCAGACGCGGGCAGAGAGAGCTTCATTTAAGTCGTCCCCTCGTTAATTGGCAAGGAGGGGAGCGGAGGGAAAAAGGAAGCAGTGGGGAAGGAGGGGAGAGGCTGAGAGCCCCGGGGCTGAGAGCCTGGAAAAGAGCAGCCCCAGAGGGGATGTGAGCAGTGCTCAGCAGGAGCTAAAGCTCGGGAAGGCTGCAATCCCCTGGTAATTGGTGGGTAACCGATGGGGTGGTTTGGGGGCCTCTGGGGTGTCACCAGAAGCCCGCAGAGCAATACCGATAATTACCCTGCCTGCTCCGAAGCTCCGCAGGACAATGACTCCGGAATTGCCAAAGCAACCCTCATTAGCCCAGCCCTGCCTCGGGGATCCTAATTAAACTTTCACTCCCCGGCTTAAGCAGAGGCCGAGCTGGGCGGGGTCCTAGATAAGGGAAGATTGCTCCCAGGACCTCGCACGGGGCCTCAGCAGTCCAAGTGCCAGGACAGAAGAGGAGCTCTGCCTCAGCCCTTCCTGCGGTTTCCCACTGCCTCTCTTTCACTTCTTTCTTCTCCTGGACTTTGTTCAATGTCCCTTCCCCCGGCTGCCAGGCTCCCACCCCCGGGGCCTCCCTGAACTGGTGTGAGGAGAGAGGGAGCCGGTGCTGCACTCTGCCCTGCCCACACTCCCTGCGAGCCCCAGGCAAGGCTCTCTCTCCTCTGCCTGCTGCCTGCATCCTCCTCTCCCAACACCACCCACCCTCGCCTCACCTGGGCAGCCCTGACCATGCTGGCACTTCCCTCAGGAGCCAGGCACCTGCCCCCCACCCCTGATGCTCTTCGGACTTGCAAGGAGGAGCAAGAGAGAGCAAAGTTGGATGCCAGAAACATTTATTGTGTCCAGAGGGGCAGGAGAGGTGGGCAGGGAGCCGGTGGGCAGGAGGCAGCAGGGCTGCTGGCAGAGGTTGCTGCCTTTGGAAGGCTCTTGTGCAGAGGCTGCCTCTGCATGGGGGCAGTGGTGCTGGGCAGTGGTGCTGGGCAGCGTGGGGCTGGTGTGTGCCTAGCAGGGCCCACAGGTGTTCCAGAGCTTCCTGCTGTAGCGAGGCAGCAGGCAAGGGCTGCAGGCAGGAGCAGCGTAGGGTCTGGCAAAGGTGCAGAGCCCCCCCGAGGCCTGGGTGGCGCCGGCGCCGTAGAGGCCGGCCAGCCCCAGGGAGCCCCCAAAGGCAGGGGCTCCGGAGGAGCCCACCACGGCTTGCTGGGGGAAGGAGCTGAGGATGGGGCCGGGGAAGGTGACGACCACAGGGGGCGGCTGGATGAAGGCCGTGGAGTCGGGGCACTGGCGGGCACACAGCTCGTTGCAGCTCTCAGCGATGGGCTGGGGCACGGCCACGCTGGGGGTGGCTGGGCTCACGGGGGCCTTGGGTGGGCACAGGTCGTAGCAGGACATCCTGGAGGTGTGGAGGTCGCTGTGGAGGCTAAAAAGAAAATGCAGAGGGTCGATGAGGTCTAGGGGGGGAGAAGTGGCTGCGCTGCAGCTCTCTGCTCTGGCTGCAGCCCTCACTAACTGCTTCAGCCCCTGCTGAGCTCCTGGAGCCGCAGGTTCTGTCTGCAGAATATGAGCCCAGGAATATTTCAGCTGGCAAAGCCCTCCAGGGGCATCAACCCAGCACCACCCTGGTCACCAAACCCCAAGTGCCATGGCCACAGGGTTCTTGAACACCTCCAGGGCTGGGGACTCCACCACCTCCCTGGGCAGCCTGGGCCAGTCCCTGACCACTCTTGCAGGGCAGAATTTGTTCCTTAATCTCCAGCCTAATCCTCCCCTAGTGCATTTTAAAGCCATTCTCTCTCACCCAAGCCTAGAGGTAAGACCAGAAATGCTCCAACCCTGCCCACAACCTGAGCATCCCTCTGGGAATCCTCTCCCTCTGCCCTGCTGCAGGCTGGGAAGCAAGGACAGAGCAAGCAGCCAAGGCTCCACACTCACCAAGCTGGGGAGAGCTGAGCTGCCAGAGGAGTGTGTGGAGGAGCTCAGGGTCTGGAGCTTTTATAGAGCTCTTCAGGCCTCTGCTGAGCTTTGCACCTGGCCTGCTGCTGGGGGGGGGGGTGTGTGGGTGGGGGGGGGGGGGTGCTCTTGGCCACTTAACAGCAATTGTTTAACAGCTTCCAGGTGATGACAGCTTTGTGTTTGTCACGGTGGGGACGGTGCTGAGCTGGTGCTGTGCTGTCCGTGTTGCACCATCCTGAGTTCTTTAATCTTGGGTCTGGAAGCAATTCTTGGTATCATCATCACAGTGACCTCAGTGGAATCTCCACGGGCATCCAGCTGACTCCACATCTCCCTTCTTCCTTCCCAGAGCTGCCCCGACCTGGGCAGAGCTTTTGTCAGGCTCCTCTCTGGCTGACAGGGGCCTTTGGGTTGGGTTTATTTTTCCCTCCTTACGAGCCCTTCACATTCATCTGCTCAATTAATTCAGGGCAGGGAGCAGCCTAGCCTTGGCATTCCCCAGCAACTTGTCTCGTCCCCCCCTAATTCCAGGGGACCTCATTGACCTAGGGTGGGTCTCAAGAGGCCAGGAAAATCAGCTGAGATCATGGAGTGGTCATCACACACCCGCAGCTTTGAGGGCAGACTCAGCCCTGGGTGGAAACAGAGGCAATGAACCCTTGAATCACCGAGGCTGGAGAAGCCCTCTGAGCTCACCCAGCCCAACCATCGACCCAACCCCACCATGGCCACTCAACCATGGCCCAAAGAGCCATCTCTGTGGGATTTATGAAGCCGCCCTCCCCCAAGGGCTGGGGACTCCACCGCCTGCCTGGGCAGCCTGCTCCAGTCCCTGACCACTCTTCTGGCAGGGCAGAAATTGTGCCTCGTGGCCAACCTGAACCTCCCCTGGGGCAGTTTTAGGCCATTTCTTTTCATGTCTCACCTGACACGGGAGAGAAACTGAAGTTCAGCTTTAAAAGGGCCCCAGGGTGCTGCTGCTGGGGGAGGTTTGAGGCAGGAAAGGAGAAGGCTTCACCACCCAGAGGGGTTTGGAGCCCTATCTCTGCCCACAGCCCACCGGAGCAGGCACAAATCAGAGGGAACCCCCAAGGCAGCAGATCCTTTGCTGCTGTTTGGCTATTTCTGGAGGTGCTGTAGGTGGGGGGGCAGCTCTTGGCAGGCACCTCCTGGGGCTTGCCGAGCCAGCAGAGCTGGGTCGTGGCTCCAGCAGCACTCATCGGCTGCCCTGCAGCCCAGCCGCCGTCTGCTGCTGTGCCGATGGATGGCAGCGTGGAGGGGATTGAGACACTGCCAGGGTGACACAACCACCTCTGCTTGCCTCTGCAGGAAGCCAGGAGCTGCACAGCACTTCCTTTAATTAAATCATTAACTTCTGCCGCTGCCAGCCGTGGGGCAACCTCCCTGCAGCTTTGCCTTCATTAAGAGGCTCCTTGCAACACCCCTGATCAAACCTTCTGTTAGCAGGAGGAGTCACACGGGGCAAGGGGCACGAAGTGGAGCCCCAGGAGGCTCCAGCTGAGCAGGGGGGGAAAGTTGTTTGGTGTGAGGCTGCTGGAGGCCTGGAGCAGGCTGCCCAGAGAGGTTGTGGAGAGCTTCCAACCCCCCTCCCCCTGCCCCAGGCATTGTGCCCCCTGAGCAAGCTGCTGGGGTTGCCCTGCTGGGGCAGGGGATGGATTGCTGCTCTCTGAGCAGAGCTGGGGCTGGGAAGTGGAAACAACAACAGCAACTGGCTAAGGGAAGTGCTGCCCAGCAGCAGCTGCCCTGCATCTGCTGCAGGGGAAGGCAAAGCCAACTCTGCAGGGGAGGAAAGTGACCACTGACCACCTGCAAGCCACAGCTCAGGGCCTGGAGTTAGCTTTTACCACCAACCCTCATGGCTCTGCCTCAGGGCATCAAACCCTCTCCACCTCCAAGCCTTCTCTTTCCTCTCCCCCCTCGATCCCTGCTTTGGATTTAACAACACAGGGACTGAAATGCTCCACTGGACACAAAATGATTCCTGGGGGTTCTCAGGGGGGGAAAAGAAGAAGAGAAGAAGAAATAAAAGTGCTTAGTGTGGATTTTCCAAGCCTCTGAGGACCAAAGGCTATCAAAGCACTTCAGACATCCTGACTAATGGGTTCTGTTGTCAGAACAGAACTTGCAAGTCCCAGAGGTGAGTAACACCAGCAGGCTGGGCAGGGAGACTCCTCACTCCTATCACTCTCCTAAGCAGGTTGTGGTTTGTAGCTGCAGGGCTGGCCAAGCTCTGTCCCTCCTCTGCTTTCCCTTCTGTGGCACCCAAGGTAGAATCACAGAATGGTTTGGGCTGCAAGGGGCCTCTGGAGACCATCCAATTCCAACCCCATAGCTAAAGCAGCTTCCCCTGGAGCAGGTCCCACAGGAAGGCATCCAGGTGGCTCTTGAGTCTTGAGAGGAGGCTCCAGAAATATTCTGGGCAGCCTGCTCCAGGCCTCCAGCAGCCTCACAACAAACATGTTGCTCCTGCTGCTCAGCTGCAGCCTCCTGAGCTCCACTTTGTGCCCCTTGAGCCTTCAACTGCCCCTGGGCACTACTGAGAGGAGTCTGACCCCAGCCTCTTGTCCCCCCCAGCCTTCAGCTCTGGCTGAGCATTGCTCAGATCCCCTCTGGGGCTGCTCTTCTGCAGGCTCTCAGCCTCAGGGCTCTCGGCCTTTGGTCACCACAGAGCTGCTCCAGGGCCCCCCAGCAGCTTCCCAGCCCTCTGCCCCCTTCACAGCATCTTCAGCAGGAGACAGGGAGAGGGGGCTGGGGGGCGTGGGGGCTCAGCTAAAAC
This sequence comes from Colaptes auratus, assembly GCA_015227895.2. Lineage (NCBI taxonomy): Eukaryota > Metazoa > Chordata > Aves > Piciformes > Picidae > Colaptes > Colaptes auratus. The sequence goes on from JAAWVA010000044.1 coordinate 854,965, forward strand.
CCTCTTGCTCTTTACAGTTTCTAGACCCTGAAGCAGGCAGAAAGGATGGAGCTGGACAGCTGCCTGCTGAAGGCAGGAGACAGCTCGAAAGTGAGAGAGAAGAGACACAGGATGGAAAGAGCTCTTTTAAAGCAGGAGTTCTGCTCTGCCTCCACCAAACCTGCCTGAAACTGGCCAGGGAGGCAAAGAGCTGCTCAGAGGAATCAAGAGCAGAGAACACACAGCAAGGGGGAATGCAGCACAGGGTGGTGAGGGGGACACAGAGAGCAAGGCCCAGGGCAGTGGAGCTGAAGCACCTCTGGGCCAGGGGCAGGGCTGCACTCAGGGAAATGTTCAGCAATGGTCAAAAGCTTCAACAGAGAGACCAAAACAAAAATCACTCCAATATCGATGCACAAAAGATTTATTGGGAAAGTCCACGTGGAGGAAATCAGAGATCAAAGGCAGAGAAGAGAGAGGAGGAGAGAAGGGAAAAGTGAAGCTGAAAGCTTCGACTCCTTCAGGGTGGAACAAGAGTGAGGGCAAAGCAAAGCAAGTGCTGCAGAGGAGGAGGGAGACACAAAGAGAAGCAGGAGCTGAAAGGAGCTGAAAACACAAACCAAACCCAACTGACAACTGAGCAGGGCAGGGAAGAGAGAAGCTGAGGGGAAAGGGAAGGGTTAAACGCAATAGAGCAAAGGGCTAGAGAAAACAAAAAGGCATCCAAGACACAGGACGGGAAGCGGCTTCCAGGATGGAGCAGGGGCAGGGATCTAGCAGGGCCCGCAGGTGTTCCAGAGCTTCCTGCTGTAGCGAGGCAGCAGGCAAGGGCTGCAGGCAGGAGCAGCGTAGGGTCTGGCAAAGGTGCAGAGCCCCCCCGAGGCCTGGGTGGCGCCGGCGCCGTAGAGGCCGGCCCAGCCCCAGGGAGCCCCCAAAGGCAGGGGCTCCGGAGGAGCCCACCACGGCTTGCTGGGGGAAGGAGCTGAGGATGGGGCCGGGGAAGGTGACGACCACAGGGGGCGGCTGGATGAAGGCCGTGGAGTCGGGGCACTGGCGGGCACACAGCTCGTTGCAGCTCTCAGCGATGGGCTGGGGCACGGCCACGCTGGGGGTGGCTGGGCTCACGGGGGCCTTGGGTGGGCACAGGTCGTAGCAGGACATCTTGGTGGGCGAGAGCTGAGCCTGGAGGACGCAGCACAAAGCAGAGCAGTCAGGAGCAAGGATCAGATGCCAGGGCAGAGCAGGATCCTGGCTCGCACAGCCAGCCCGCAGCTGCAGAGCTCAGAGCCAGCCCCTTGCCCACAGTGCCCTCCCCTTCCCCTTCGGCCCGCCAGACCCCCGAGTGCCCTGCTCTCTGCAGCCCTCCCCGAGCCCTCTCTCCACGCTGTCAGGGCACACCAAACCCTCCCCGAGAGCCTGTGCAGGGCCTGGCTTGCAGGGTGCCGGCCGGGGGCTCCTTCCTCCTCCCGCCCAGCCTCCAGAGCCCTGCCCGGCCAAGCCTGCTGCCAGCCTGCCCGCTGCTGCCAGAGCTCTCCTGGCCGGCCAGGCCCCGGGCTGGTCCCTGCCCCAGCACAGGGAGCCCCAGGGGCACCCACCGAGCCTTGAGCTGAGCAGAGCCAGGCAGGAGCAGTGGATGCCAGTGCCCGGCCAGGGCACAGCTTTTATGCTGTGGCGGCCGGCACGGGGAGGAGCTGCCAGGCTGGGGGCAGGAGGCTCCTGCTGGCCGAGCCCCTGCCTCCTCCCAGCGCGACACGGGGCTGTGCTGCTGACGCCGCTGCCTGCCCAGCCCCAAGCCGCTCGCCCAGCCCCGCCACTCCCCCGCCCGGGGCTCTTGCCAGCTGCCACCTCCCGACTGCCACCAGCCCTGCTGGCTCCAGCCGGCACCAGTGCCCAAGCCAGGGCACTGCTCTGCCCACTGCCTGCTCAGCACCGAGGGCCCAGCCTTGCCCCCTCCAGCAGGCAGCCTGCCTCTGCCTGCATGCTTTGCCCAAGCCCCTCTGCAAAGCTGGGCGACAAAGACCTCTCCTGCTCCTCCCTCTCCCACAACCACACACTTCCACAGGGAGCCTTCCAGCACAGGCTCTGACAGCCCTGCCCCACTCCTCCCATCCCCTCTCAACGCTCCAGGCAGCCCCATGGCAGGGCAGGTGCCCGATGGCTCTCAGCACACAGAGCACCACAGGATCCTTTCACCTGGGAAGGATCTGTCCGAGGATTGACCCAACCTGGAAGGCAAGAGGAGCCAGGAGAGGGCACAGCAAGGAGCTGTGCTGAGGAGGGCACAGCAAGAGCTCTGTTGGGAGGCAAGGCTGAGGGCCCTGGGGATGTGCTGACCCTCCAGGAGATGACTGAGTGGGCAAGGGCTCAGTGCTTCGGGGTGAGGAGGATGAGGCCACCTCAGAGGTATCCCCAGAGGTGCCAGGCCTGGGGGTGATGCCTGCTGCCCTTGTGCCCACACAGCAGAAAGGGGAGGAAATGCTGGCAGAGGAATGTGCTGCTGTGGGGAGGGGAAGCTGAGTCAGGCAGAGGGGCAGGATCTGGGCAGCCCTGTCCTCCTTGGCAGCAGGGAGTGGCCCCTCTGCAGACTGGCCCAGCTGCTGCTGAGCAATGGCAGGGCCCCTATAAAAGCTCTGCCCGTGCCACTGGCTGCCATCCACTGCTCTGGACACCTTCTCCTCGGGGAACAGGGTAAGTGTGCCAGCGCTGCGCTGCTGCTGCTGCTGCCTGCTGCTGCAGCCCTGCCCCCTGCCCGGGGTGCTGCCCTCTGCCTCTGCACTGCCATCTGTGCCCTCTTGCAGAGCTGATCTGACCTGCCTGAAGATGTCCTGCTACGACCTGTGCCCACCCAAGGCCCCCGTGAGCCCAGCCACCCCCAGCGTGGCCGTGCCCCAGCCCATCGCTGAGAGCTGCAACGAGCTGTGTGCCCGCCAGTGCCCCGACTCCACGGCCTTCATCCAGCCGCCCCATGGTGTGGTCGTCACTTCCCGGCCCCATCCTCAGCTCTTCCCCAGCAAGCCGTGGTGGGCTCCTCCGGAGCCCCTGCCTTTGGGGGCTCCCTGGGGCTGGCCGGCCTCTACGGCGCCGGCGCCACCCAGGCCTCGGGGGGGCTCTGCACCTTTGCCAGACCCTACGCTGCTCCTGCCTGCAGCCCTTGCCTGCTGCCTCGCTACAGCAGGAAGCTCTGGGACACCTGCGGGCCCTGCTAGGCACACACCAGCCCCACGCTGCCCAGCACCACTGCCCAGCACCACTGCCCCCATGCAGAGGCAGCCTCTGCACAAGAGCCTTCTGAAGGCAGCAACCTCTGCCTGCAGCCCTGCTGCCTCCTGCCCACCGGCTCCCTGCCCACCTCTCCTGCCCCTCTGGACACAATAAATGTTTCTGGCATCCAACTTTGCTCTCTCTTGCTCCTCCTTGCAAGTCCAAAGACACAAGGGGTGGGGGGCAGGTGCCTGGCTCCTGAGGGAGGTGCCAGCAGGGTCAGGGCTGCCCGGTGAGCGAGGGTGGGTGGTGTTGGGATGAGGAGGATGCAGGCAGCAGGCAGAGGAGAGAGAGCCTTGCCTGGGGCTCGCAGGGAGTGTGGGCAGGGCAGAGAGCGGCAGAGGCTGGCTGAGCTCCTCGGCCTGGGCTGCTGAGCGCAGAAGGGAGCAGCACCGCAGCTGCCAGCTCCCAGCCGGGAGGCTCTGTCCAGTGCTGAGCTCGCAGCGCAGCGCAGATGCGGAGCTGCGGCAGAGGCTGCAGCCAAGGCTACGCAGGGCATGGAGTCCGAGGGAGCATCTCCCTGGGCAGAGCCTCAGCGTCTGGGACAGCTGGTGTCGGCCAGGAGGAGTTTGAGGGCATCTGGTAGGAGCACGAAAGGCTGAAGAGGAGGAGGAGCAGTGAGGAAGAGGGAGCCAGGCTGCTTGCAGAGGTGTGCAGTGGCCAGAGAAGAGGCCATGGGCAGCAGCTCAGCCTGCAGGGACTGCAGCTCAGCATCCCTATGGACTTGATCCCTGCGAGGGTGA
>JAAWVA010000044.1:859447-920047 GCA_015227895.2 Colaptes auratus
CTCTCCCTCTCCCTCTCCCCCTCCCCTCCCTTTGGTGGTCAGCCTGAGAGTGCCACCACAGCCATGGGGACAGCCAGTGGGGCGAGGGCAGAGCCCTGGCCCCATGGACTCCCGGGATCCTGGACTCCTGGAATTACCACATCACAGACTGCTGGAATCAGAGAGAATCATCAAACCATTTGGGTTGGGAAAGCTCTTCAAGGTCATTGAGTCCAACCAGTCCCTGGCTCTGCCAAGCCTGGGGCTGAGCCATGGCCCTCAGCACCACAGCTCTGCCTCTTGGGAACACCTCCAGGGATGGGGATTCAGCCCCCTCCTGGCTGCCCTCTGGGGAAGGGTCTCAGGTCTTCAGCAGAGGGCTTTCTAGCTCCTTCCTTGACCCAGAGAGTGTGAATTCCAACCCCCCCCAGGAGGCACCTGAGCCCCCAGAAAAAGGTCTTGGGGCCTGCTGGAGGCCTTGCAAGCTCCACATGTGCCCAGATGTTGCAGGGTCACACAGACCTGAGGGAGGTCCTCGAGGGCCTCCTTGGCAGAGGCTATCTCCATCCCCTTAATGGCCAAGAGCAGGAGGTGAGGAGTGAGGAACTAAAAGACCAATCTGAGATTTGGGAGGCTTGGACTGTCCTTCACAAGCCTCCCAGCTGGTGGCAATGCCTGTCTGTCTGTCTGTCTGCCTGCCTGCCTGCTGCCATGGGCAGGGGCCCAGCTCTGCTGCAGCCTGGCAGAGCCGTGGCACATCCAGCACGAGCTGCAGCCGGTGCCTGCCCTGCTGACTGCTGCTGAGGTCATCTGATTTCACACAGAAACTGGTGGCTGCAACTGGGATGAGGTGGAGGACCTGGGCAGGCACCCAGGCAGAACCTGTGCAGCTGATGGGGCAAGTTCCTGCACGCAGGGAAGGAGCTGGATCCTGTGAGCAATGCCCACGGGGCTGCCTGCTGCTGCCCGAGGGCATCCCTGCTGCTGCTGCTGCCACCTGAAATCGTGAGCAGGGACCAAGGACAGAGCCAGCTCTGGGCTCCAGGCTGCTCTGAGCTGGGGTTGTCCCTTCTGGAGGACATTGCCAGCGGCTGAGTACATCCTGCCCCTCTGCTCTGCCCTGCTGAGGACAGCTCTGGGGTGCTGGGGCCAGGGCTGGGCTCCCCAGGTGCAGAAAGAGAGTTGCTGGAGAGAGTTCAGGGAGGGGCTGGGAAGCTGCTGAGGGGCCTGGAACAGCTCTGTGAGGAGCAAAGGCTGAGAGCCCTGGGGCTGAGAGGCTGGAGGAGAGCAGCCCCAGAGGGGATCTGAGCTATGCTCAGCAAGAGCTCAAGGATGGGGGGTGGGGGGGCAAGAGGCTGGGGCCAGACTCTGCTCAGTGGTGCCCAGGGACAGGACAAGGCTCCAGGCCGTGGTCCAAGCTTCAGAACAGCTGATGGCTCTCTTTCAGTCCCCATCCTCTCAGATGGGTCGGCTCAGCTCTCAGATAAAAGCAGGGACCACATCAAAAAGGAGGTGGAGAAGCTTCTGTCCTCTTTTATTGTGGTTACAGGAGGGGGGGAGGGGGAAATCCTTACAGAGTCACAGCCCTGAGAAGCAAAGAACCTCAAGAGATCTGCCCAGGAATCCCTTCTTGGGCTGAGTGAGGTTGGCAGCAGGAGTTGGCTGCACCCAGCCCCCCCCTCACCCAGCCTCTGCCCTGGGCTGGGACACACCTGGGCCAGCTCCTCCTTGCCAAACCCCTTCCCTGGATACCTCTTTCCTTTCCAGCAACAGCTCTGCCAGCTCCTGGCTCTGCAGGGAGATGGATTTGGCTTCCCTGCCAGCTCCTCCCTTGACTCTCTGCATCCCTTAGTCCCGCTGGTGCAGCCCTGAGCTCAGCTGCCCACAGCAGCTGCAGGAGGAGCTTCAGAGGGCGCAAGAGGACTTGCCTGAGTTTTGCTGCCCTGCTCTGAGCGGCTTCATCCTTCCTGAAAGCACAGCAGGGCCCGGGGACCTTGCCTGGAAGGGTTGGGCACCTTCCAGAGGGTGGCTTCCCCTGGCTACCCTGTGAGACCTGCTGGTCCCTGTGCAGATCACATCCTGCTAAGCCAGCTGCATCCCTGGGGAGCACCTGGACAGGGTGGGGAGGGACAGGGTTGGGGAGGGACTTTTCAAGCTATCAGGGAGTGATAGGACTAGGGGGAATGGGATGAAGCTGGAGGTGGGGAGATTCAGGCTGGACATGAGGAGGAAGTTCTTCACCATGAGGGTGGTGAAGGCCTGGAATGGGTTATCCAGGGAGGTGGTTGAGGCCCCAGCTCTGGAGGTGTTTAAGCCCAGGCTGGATGAGGCTCTGTCCAGCCTGATCTAGGGTAGAGTGTCCATGCCCATGGCAGGGGGGTTGGAACTAGCTGATCCTTGTGGTCCCTTCCAACCCTAACTGAAACTATGAAACTATGAAACCTGGGAGATGGGGATGAGGAGGCTAAGGAAAGAGCAAGACAAGAGAGGTGTTGGGAACTTCGTGCTTTATTGTCTCATGGGCAGCTGGTGGGGCCAGGGGCCGGCCTGGGGGAGCAGGCAGAGGCAGCAGCAGGGAGCCCCCAGCGGTGCCCTACCCCCGGGGGCAGGGGAGAAGGTTTGCAGGCAGGCAGCCCCGGGGCCGGCAAAGCTGCGGGGAGGCCGGAGGCAGCCGGTCCAGGCGTGGCCTCGGCTGCGGCAGCTGGGGCCGGGGGGGGACCCCCTCGTCACTTCATCTTCTGCTGGGGCAGCTGCTGGATCTGCTGCTGCTGCTGCTGCTGGGGCTGCTGGATCTGGATCTGCGGCTTGCCGTGGCAGCCGGAGCCGCCGGAGCTGTGGCAGCCCCCACCGCCGGAGCTGTGGCAGCCTCCGCCGCTGCCGCCGGAGCTGTGGCAGCCCCCACCCGAGCTGCCGGAGCTGTGGCAGCCCCCGCCGCTGCCGCCGGAGCTGTGGCAGCCGCCCCCGGAGCTGTGGCAGCCCCCGCCGGAGCCGTGGCAGCCGCTGCTCTGCCGGCTGTAGCGCTCCTGGCTGTGGCACTGATCCTTGTCCTGCCGGGAGCACATCCTGGGCTGCTGAGGTGACCTGCGGGGAGAGAGGAGCTGTCAGGGGCTTCCCTGCCCTGCTTCTGCTCTTCTGGGCCAGAGGAACCTGCCTGTGCCTCAGCCTGCAGCCGCCCTTCAGCCTTGGGCCAGCTTCTTGCAGCCCCCCGCCCGGGCTTGTCCCACCGAAGCTGTAGCCCAAGAGCCTCGGGAGCCAGCAGCGCAGCCGAGCTGCCCTCCTGCTCCCAGGGGGAAGGGGAACAGCTCCTCAGATCCTCCACCCAAGCCCAACCCTTTGTTCTTCTGAGATTCTCCGAGAGGTTTGGGTCGGAAGGGACCTCCGAGATCATCCAGCTCCAGCCCCCCGGCTGCGCTCCCCTCCTCCCTCCACCTCCCTGCCCGCAAGCCCCACAAAGCCCCCGGGGCTCAGCCCCTTCCCGACCCCTCCACCTCCCGGGGAGCTGCTCAGGCTGCGTCCCTGCCCAGCGCCCTGCAGCTCCTACCTGCGGTGCTGGAGCGGCAAAGGCAGAGGAGCAGATGCGGCTCCGCGGGGCCGGGGAGGCTTTTAAAGCCTCCTTGCACCCCGCAGCTGCCAGGGAAACCCCTCCCAGGGGCAGGCATCTCCCCGCGCAGCTCAGCTCACCTGTCCAGGGCTCTCCTCCTTTTTCTCACCCCCTCTCTGCTGCTCAGCCCCCGAGGGTGACTCAGCCCCCCCCACCCCGGCCGGGTGTCGGCCCCCCCCGGCAGCGCCCGGCCCGGGCCACAGGAACATTTAATTGGCAGCTGTGCCCCACAGCCCTCTGCAGTGGGGAGCTGCGTGGGTGGCTCTGGTTGCCACAGCTTCACCACTCGGGTTTGGTGCTGATCACAGCTGGGGAGCACGGAGCTGAGAGGGCAGGGAATGACCTCACACACCTGAATCACAACATCCTTCGGGAACGTCCTGAGGTTTCCTGCTCCTGCACTCCCCCTGGAGTGGGCGCTGGGGAGGGCCACAGCTGGAGTCCTGGGGTCAGGTTTGGGCTCCTCGCTGCCAGAAGGACATTGAGAGGCTGGAGCAGGGCCAGAGAAGGGCAACCAAGCTGGGGAAGGGTCTGGAGAACTTGTGAGGAGCGGCTGTGGGGGTTGGGGGTGTTCAGCCTGGAGAAGGAGAGGCTGAGGGGAGACCTTCTGGGTCTCTACAGCTCCCTGAGAAGAGACTGGAGCCAGGGGGGGATTGGGCTCTTCTCCCAAGGAACAGGGCAAGAGGAAATGGCCTCAAGTTGCCCCAGAGGAGGCTTAAGTTGAACATGAGGAACAATTTCTGCCCCTTGAGGGTTGTCCAGGCCTGGCCCAGGCTGCCCAGGGCAGTGGTGGAGTCTTCCTCCCTGCAGGGCTTTGAAAGACCTTTACAAGTGCTGCTGAGGGCCCTGGGTTAGTGCTGGGCTAAAGGATGAACCTTGATATCAGATCCTGAAGGTGTCCAAAGTCCCTCTCCAGCTCTCAAGCACTGGCAGGCTGCTCTGAGGTCTCCCTGGAGCCTGACCCCCCCCAGCTCTCCCAGCCTGCTCTCTGTTCCAGCCCCTTGGACCAGCCAGCAGCACTCAGCCAGCACCTCTAGGTTTTGTGGCTGCCCACCTCAGGATGCCTTGAAACTGGCTGGAAGGGGGCTGGAGGCAAAGCAACCAACCCAGCCCCTCCCCCCCCCAAACCTTCTCAACCCATCCCTCCTCCAGAGCTGGGAGTCAGCTGCCCCTGCACCCTGGGCAGCGGTGCCAGACCCTCCTGAGCGTGGTGACACACTCCAGAGTCATCTCAGCAGGGCAGCCATCCCCTTCTGCAGGGCCAGGCCACCCCAATCACTGCCACAACCCCCCCCAATAACCAGCTGAGGAGAAATGCCTCAGTCCCCTGTGTAACTCTGGCACCTGGGCACCACTCCTGCCCCGGCCTGGGGCTCTGTGCTGGGCAGAGGGTTTCTAGAAAGGCTTCCTGGTGGGGTTTGTGCCAAGCCTGTGCAGATCCCTGTCCCAGGAATGGTGCCTTGGGGCACAAAAAGGAGTTTCTGCCCCAGCATGGCTGCTTTTGCCTGTCCCAAGAAGGTCCATGGCCTCCTGGGGGCATTCAGAAGAGTGTGGCCAAGGGGTGGAGGGAAGCTCTCCTGCCCCTCTGCTCTGCACTGGGGGAGGGCACCTCTGGGGTGCTGGGGCCAGGTCTGTGCTGAGAGCCCTGGGACTGAGGGCCTGGAGAGGAGCAGCCCCAGAGGGGATCTGAGCAATGCTCAGCAAGAGCTCAAGGGTGGAGGTCATGAGGAGGGGGTTGGACTCTCCTGATGGTGCCCAGTGCCGGGGCCAGGGGCACAAACTGGAACCCAGGAGCTTTCAGTTGAACTGAAGGAGAAAGTTGTTTGGTGTGAGGGTGCTGGAGGCCCGGAGCAGGCTGCCCAGAGAGGTTGTGGAGTCCTCTCTGGAGAGATTCCAAACCTGCCTGGACGTGTCCCTGTGCAGCCTGATGCAGGCAAACCTGCTCTGGCAGGGGGGGGCTGGACTGGATGATCTCCAGAGGTCCCTTCCAGCCCTCCCACCCTGTGCTCTGTGCTTCTCTGTGCCCACAGCTGGCCTTGAGCAGTGCAGCCCATGGGGTCCTGGTGGGGTTTGGGGCTCTAGCTCCGTGGGAAGACAGGGTGGGGGAGAGCTGCTCGCACTGAGGGACCCGAGATGGCCTCATTTGGATCTTCAGGCTCCCTCTTTTCCTTTGGAGGCCACAGGGCAGACCATGGCAGTGCCATCCTCTGGCCCCTGTGTCTGGGCAGCTCCAGGAGTGCTGGAGGAGCGTGAGGTGTGCTCTGTCGTGGCATGAAGCAGGGGTGAAAGGAAAGCCACAGGCACAGAACTGCCAGGAGTGATGAATTTTAATAGCTCAGAGGCTGACAGAGAGGAAACCACCCCAGAGAGAGGCTACAGCCTGGCACAGGGCTCAGCAGGGCAGGGAGAGGGAACAGTTCCTTTGGGGACTGCTGGCAGACTGCAAAGCCTTCGGCACAGGCCCCAGGACGTGGCCCTGGGCACCGTGTGCTGATCACTTCATCCTTGAGGGCACTTGGTAGATCTGCTGCTGGCAGTCCTGGGCACTTCCATGGCAGCATCCCCCACTGCTTCCATGGCACCCAGAGCCACCACTGCTGCCGTGGCACCCAGCTCCTCTGCTCCCATGGCACCCAGAGCCACCACTGCTGCCGTGGCATCCAGCTCCCCAGCTGCTGCTGTGGCATCCAGAGCCACCACTATGGCATCCAGCTCCTCTGCTCCCATGGCATCCAGCTCCACCACTGCTGCTGTGGCACCCAGCTGAGCCAGTGCTGCCGTGGCAGCTGTCACTGCTGTGGCAGGAGGACCTCTCCTGCTGGTGGCTGTCTCTGTCCTGGCGGGAGCACATCCTGCAGACCTGCTGGGAAGCCTGGGGGGGGCAAAGCAAGAGACACTCTGATGGCTGCTGGGTGGCAGTGGCAGAGGTCTGCTTAGATGGGAACCAAGAAGTCCAGAAGCAGTTCCCTTTGCAAGCCAGGAGAAAGGAGAAGGATGAGCAGTGCAGGTCTGCCTGGGGTGGGGCCTGAAGAGAGGACTTTGTGCTGCCTTCTCAGCAAGAGAAGATTCTGGGGGGGGACCTCAGAGCTGCCTTCCACTACCTCAAGGGATCCTGCAGGAAGGCTGCAGAGTGACTTTGCATGAGGGGGTCTGAGACAGGCCCAGGGGAGAATGGTTTGGGGCTGAGACAGAGAAGGCTTAGAGCGGAGCTGGGGAAGATGTTCTTCAGTACCAGGGTGGGGAGAGCCTGGCACAGGCTGCCCGGGGGGGGTGTGGATGCCTTCTGCCTCGGGGTGCTCAGGGCCAGGCTGGATGAGGCCTTGAGCAGCTGAGTCTAGCTGAGAGGTGTCCCTGGGCATGGCAGGGTTGGAGGAGATGAGCTCTGAGCTCCCTTCCACCCTGAGCCATTCCATGGTTCTCTGAGTTCTGTTCTTTCTCTTAGCAAGTGCACAGGATGGAAGTTAAAGCTCTTTGAGATGAGGAGTGGTGGCCAGGCAGAGTCCAGAGCTAGACCTAAGGAGCCCTGGGCTCAGCTGTCTGAACCAGGCAGTTTTAGGTTCTCTTGGCTGCTCTCTCTGGTTTCTGCCTGGCCATGGATGGAGAAGGCAACCTGGGCAGAGAGCAGAGCAGCTGTGAGCAGAGAGCCCCAGACGAGAGGTGCAGAGAGAGAAGTGGTGAAGACCTCTGGAGCAGGTCAAAGCTGGTGAGAAGCAGGAGTGCAGAAGCTGGATCCAGCTGGATCAGGCTGGACTTACCCTGCTCAGCTGGAGCTCAGGAGGAGATGTGAAGCTGGGATGATGAGGAGGAGCTGAGTGAGGACCTTTTATAGGCCTCCGAGCGCTTTCGCCCCGGAAACGAGAGGAGCTCCCACCCAGGGGACCTGCCTGCTCAGCACCCCAGCAGCTGGGCAATTAGGGAGCTGCAGGCTGCTCCTTGACTCACTGCTGTGAGCAGATCAATATCCTGCCTTCGGGACTGCAGATCAATACCCTCCCTTCAGGACTGCAGATCAATACCCTCCCTTCAGGACTGCAGATCAATGCCCTCCCTTTGGGACTGCAGATCAATACCCTCCCTTTGGGAATGGAGATCAGTATCCTCTCTTCAGGACTGCAGATCAATGCTCTCCCTTTGGGACTGCAGATCAATACCCTCCCTTTGGGAATGGAGATCAGTATCCTCTCTTCAGGACTGCAGATCAATGCTCTCCCTTTGGGACTGCAGATCAATACCCTCCCTTTGGGACTGCAGATCAATACCCTCCCTTTGGGAATGGAGATCAGTATCCTCTCTTCAGGACTGCAGATCAATACCCTCCCTTTGGGACTGCAGATCAATACCCTCCCTTTGGGACTGCAGATCAATACCCTCCCTTTGGGAATGGAGATCAGTATCCTCTCTTCAGGACTGCAGATCAATACCCTCCCTTTGGGACTGCAGATCAATACCCTCCCTTTGGGGCTGCAGATCAATACCCTCCCATTGGGGCTGCAGATCAATGCCCTCCCTTTGGGGCTGCAGATCAATACCCTCCCTTTGGGACTGCAGATCAATACCCTCCCTTCAGGAGTGCAGATCAATACCCTCCCTTTGGGACTGCAGATCAATACCCTCCCTTTGGGACTGCAGATCAATATCCTCCCTTCAGGAGTGCAGATCAATACCCTCCCTTTGGGACTGCAGATCAATATCCTCCCTTCAGGAGTGCAGATCAATACCCTCCCTTTGGGACTGCAGATCAATATCCTCCCTTCAGGAGTGCAGATCAATACCCTCCCTTTGGGACTGCAGATCAATATCCTCCCTTCAGGAGTGCAGATCAATACCCTCCCTTTGGGACTGCAGATCAATATCCTCCATTCAGGACTGCAGATCAATGCTCTCCCTTTGGGGCTGCAGATCAATATCCTGCCCTCAGCATCGCTGCCCCTGGCTGTGCTGCCCCCAGGCCTGCCGTGGCTCAGGGCAGGCTCAGGATGCTGCCTGTGACTGGAACCTTCCCCTGCTTCCCCTGGCATCCCAGAATCCCAAACTGGTTGGGGCTGGAAAGGACTTTCCCGTGGTGCCCAGGGCCAGGCCAGGGGGCAAGGGGCACAAAGTGGAGCCCAGGAGCCTCCAGCTGAGCAGGAGGAGAAACTTCTTTGGTGTGAGGCTGCTGGAGGCCTGGAGCAGGCTGCCCAGGGAGGTTGTGGAGTCTCCTGGTGTGGAGAGCTTCCAACCTCCCCCCCACCCCGGGCACTGTGCCCCTGGGCAAGCTGCTGGGGGTTGCCCTGCTGGAGCAGGGGGGCTTGGAGGAAGAAGCTGCCCAGAGGTCCCACCCCAGCAGGGTGGGATGTGGTGATTTATGCCTCATGAATGGAGCTGACTCAGGTGGAGGAGTGGATGCCTGAGGAGATCAGAACATCTCTGAGGGCATTTGACAAACAGCAGGAGGATGCAGGCCGTTGTGAAACTCCTGCTCACGATTCTCTGCTGACTCCCAGCTCCCGTGGGCAGGGACAGGGCCTCTGCGTCGCTGCTCTCGGCGACAGAGACTCCACCTGAGCAGGACCTGCTCTGGAGCATTCCCACGCGCGGGGAGGCCTCCGCCGTGAGCAAGGACAGGGCCAGGCAGGACCATCCTGACCCTGCAGCTGGTCCCTGAGCTCCATCCCGCTCCTCTGCCAGGCTCCTCCTCTTCGGGGGAAGCTTCCCTGAGTCCCTGAGTGGAGGAGAGGAGAGGAGAGGAGAGGAGAGGAGAGGAGAGGAGAGGAGAGGAGAGGAGAGGAGAGGAGGAGAGAGAGGAGAGGAGAGGAGAGGAGAGGAGAGGAGAGGAGAGGAGAGGAGAGGAGAGGAGAGGAGAGGAGAGGAGAGGAGAGGAGAGGAGAGGAGAGGAGGGGAGAGGAGGGAGAGGAGGGGAGAGGAGGGGAGAGGAGAGGAGAGGAGAGGAGAATAAACCAGGTTGGAAGAGACCTTCAAGATCATCGAGTCCAACCTCTCACCCAACACCATCTGATCAACCCAGCCATGGCACCAAGCACCTCATCCAGGCTCCTCCCAAACACCTCCAGGGATGGGCACTCCACCACCTCCCTGGGCAGCACAGCCCAAGGGCCAATCTCTCTCTCAATGAAGAATTTCTTCCTCACCTCCAGCCTAAACCTCCCCTGGCACAGCTTGAGACTGTGTCCTCTTGTTCTGGTGCTGGCTGCCTGGGACAAGAGACCAACCCCCACCTGGCTACAACCTCCCTGCAGGGAGTTGTAGAGAGCAAGAAGGTCTCCCCTGAGCCTCCTCCTCTCCAGGCTCAGCAACCCCAGCCCCCTCAGCCTCTCCTCACAGGGCTGTGCCCCAGACCCCTCCCCAGCTTTGTTGCCCTTCTCTGGACCCCTTCCAGCAGCTCAACCTCCTTCCTAAACTGAGGAGCCCAGAACTGGACACAGGACTCAAGGTGTGGCCTAACCAGTGCAGTGTACAGGGGGCACGATGACCTCCCTGCTCCTGCTGGCCACACTGCTCCTGCTGCAGGCCAGGATGCCATTGGCCTTCTTGGCCACCTGGGCACACTGCAGGCTCATGTTCAGCCTACTATCAACCACTACCCCCAGGTCCCTTTCAGCCTGGCTGCTCTCAGCCACTCTGCCCCCAGCCTGTAGCACTGCCTGGGGTTGTTGTGGCCAATGTGTAGAACCTGGCACTTGGATGTGTCCAATCTCCTGCCCTTGGCCTCTGCCCAGCCTGGCAAAGTGATTTGCTTGGTTTAGGGAAGGAATGGTTTCTGCAGCTGCCCTGAGTCCAGGCTCAGGAGTTGGTTTGTTCTGCAGCTGGGAGGAACTTGTTTGGTGTGAGGCTGCTGGAGGCCTGGAGCAGGCTGCCCAGAGAGGTTGTGGAGTCTCCTCTGGAGACTTTCAAGACCAGGCTGTAAACCTTCCTGGGTAGCCTGCTCCAGGTGACCCTGCCGGGGGGGGCTGGAGGAGGTGAGCTCCAGAGGTCCCTCCCACACCACTCAGCCATGCTTGGGATGGGGACACAGTGCTCTGCAGGGCACCTTGGCATCAGCCTTGGCACAGCTGTGAGGAAGAGGCTGGCCAGGCAGGAGGAAGGTTTGTTGCAGGGCCAGGGCAGAGCAGGTTGGCAGCTGCTGTGTCCACCTGCAAAACCTCCACCCCAGGAAGCTGGAGAGATCTCCACCACTGATGCTACCAAGTGTCTGAACCTGGGATGTGTCACATCCTGGGCCAGGAGCTGCAGGTGGTGGAGGCTCCCTCCTGGGTTGCGTGAGGAGCACTGGGGACCTGCTGCTGTGAGTCACTGGCTCCAGATCCCTCTGCTGCAACATTCACCCCAGGTGCTTCCTCTCCTAGCCCTACCAGGCCACCTCCTGCCAGGAACCTGGGGCCTTTCACCCCATTAGAGAGAGCAGCTTCCAGCCAACTGCCCTCCTTGGTGCCCACAAACCTCTTCCTGGTTTCCATCCGGTGTACTCCTGGCCCGGATGACCTCCTGGGTCCTCACCTCGGGGAGGTCTCAGCCCTCTCTGCTCTTTCCCAGCACCCCTCAGCTCCAAGCATCCCTGAGAAGCAGCTGCTGGAGACACAGAGGTCCTACAGGAGCTGCCTGCCTTGGGGGGAGGCAAAATCTGCCACTGGTGCTCTCTGAAGCTTCAGTAGGCCACAGGTCATGGCTCAGAACATTTCCTTTCCACCACCTCCCACATCCCCTCCTGCTCTGCCCTGCCTGTGCCATTCCCATTCTGGAATCCTCTTCTTGACTTATTTTTTGGGGGGGGGGGGGGGGGGGGATTATTTTCTGGAGGTTTCTGATGGAAGTCAAAGCACAGCTGGTGCCTCCTTGGTGGAGGACAAGGACCCTCTCCTTTCTACCTCTCTGATGAAATGAGGCTGGGGGGGGGGCTGTTGATGTTAATATTCAGCTGCTGGGCTGCATGAGGTGCCCGTGGTGGAAGCTGGCGCTGCCCAGCCAGGAGGCTCTCTGCAGCAGGAATAAAGAGACGCCGAAGACTACAGCGTGAGTCAGCCTGGAGCCTCCCAGCATGGGGAAGCTGCAGGCACCAGCTTCGGCCACCAGAAGGACCCAGAAGAGCTCCAAAGGCTGCAGCGGAGGACACGGACACGGACACGAGAGGGCTCTGAGCCAGGAGCTGTGTTTATTGCCTCCACGCCTGCTGTGACATGAGGATGAGCAGAGCGCGGGGTTGGGCCTTGGAGCAGGTTACAAGCAAGGGGAGAGGAGGAGTGGAGCAGCATGGGGACGCTGCTCGGCGCGGCGGTGCTGCGGCGCAGGGCGGCGGCGGCGCGGAGGGGCTGCCCTCGCTCCTGCCCCTTCTCTACTTCGTCTTCCGGGCTGGCGCTTTGCAGATCTGCTGTGGCTGCTGCCTGGGGATGCACTTTGCCATGGGCATGCAGGACTGCTGCGGAGGGGCACAGACCTGCACTGGAGGGGCACAGATCTGCTGCGGAGGGGCACAGATCTTCTGTGGAGGGGCACAGATCTGCTGTGGTGGGGCACAGATCTTCTGTGGAGGGGCACAGATCTGCTGTGGTGGGGCACAGATCTGCTGTGGTGGGGCACAGACCTTCACTGGAGGGGCACAGATCTGCTGTGGAGGGGCACAGATCTGCTGTGGTGGGGCACAGATCTTCTGTGGAGGGGCGCATCCCTTCACTGGAGGGGCACAGATCTGCTGTGGAGGGGCACAGATCTGCTGTGGAGGGGCACAGACCTTCACTGGAGGGGCACAGATCTGCTGTGGAGGGGCACAGATCTGCTGTGGAGGGGCGCATCCCTTCACTGGAGGGGCACAGATCTGCTGTGGAGGGGCACAGACCTGCTGGGGAGGGGCACAGGTCTGCACCGGGCAGCACTGTGAGATGCTCTGTCTCGGCTTGCCGTAGGAGGGCTTCCCACTTTGATACCCTGCTCCGCTGCAGGGCTCGGAGCAGACGCCCCCCCCGTAGCCCTGGTATCCTCCTGAGGTCTGCACCGGGCAGCACTGGGAGCTGCTCTGTCCTGGCTTGCCACAGGAGGGCTGCCCCCCCTGGTAGGCTGCTCCGTGGCAGGGCTCGGAGCAGACGCCCCCCCCGTAGCCCTGGCATCCTCCTGACGACCCGCAGCTGTACGTGGGCCTCCTGACGCAGCTCGAACCGCCTCCGTGGCACCCTGAGGACCCTTGGCATCTTTCGGAGCAGACCGACCTGCCGTAGCCTTGGCAGCCCCCCGAGGTGCCGTAGCTGTAGGAGGGCCTCCGGACGCAGCTGGAGCCCCCTGCTGCGTGGCAGGAGGCGGCGGAGCCCTGGCAGCGCTCGGCGCAGCGCGGCTGCCGGTAGCCGTAGCAGCGGTAGTCGTGGCCCCGCATCCCCTCCGCGCCCCGCTCGCAGCACCCCGAGGAGCAGCTGCCGTAGCCGTAGCGGAAGGGGGTCCGCCGGGTGTCCAGCCAGGACCCCGAGGGGTCGTACCAGGTCGAGTTCAGGTTGAAGTAGGATTCTCTTCCGGAGGAGTAGATCATGCTGGAGCTGGAGCTGGAGCTGGAGCTGGGGCTGGGGCTGGAGCTGGAGGGAGGACCTGGGAAGCAGACAGCCAGGGGCCCTGTGTTTCCATCTCATTCATTTCCCCTGAGCCCCTGGCACCTCGCTCACCCTGGCAGCCTGCAGCTGGAGGCCACTCCTGCAGGTGTCCATCCCTGGTCAGATTATGTCCAAACCCTCTTCCTGACCTTGCTCCTGAGGTCTGTTCCCTCCAAGGCCAGAGACAACCACAAGGCTCTGTGGCATGGAGTCATCAAGGATGGGAAAGGCCTCCAAGGTCATTCAGCCCAACCACCAACCCAGCACCACCACAGCCACTAAACCATGTCCCCAGGTGCCATGTCTGTAGCCTTTTGGAACACCTCCAGGGACGGGGACTGGCGCTGTCACTTTGGGACATGGGTTAGTGGTTGTGGTAGAGTTGGGCTGATGCAGCCACGATGGCCTTAGAGAGCATTCCCAACCTTCAGGACTCTATGTTCTGCTCTGTACTGCTGTAAATCCATACCCAGGTCCCTCAAGAGCTTCCTGGCTTAGTCTATCACCCTCCAGGCGTAGCCTGTCACCCTCCAGGTTTAGCCTGTCACCCTCCAGGCATAGCCTGTCACCCTCCAGGCTTAGCCTGTCTCCCTCCAGGCGTAGCCTGTCACCCTCCAGGCTTAGCCTATCACCCTCCAGGTTTAGCCTGTCACCCTCCAGGTTTAGCCTGTCACCCTCCAGGCTTAGCCTATCACCCTCCAGGCTTAGCCTATCACCCTCCAGATTTAGCCTGTCACCCTCCAGGTTTAGCCTGTCACCCTCCAGGTTTAGCCTGTCACCCTCCAGGCTTAGCCTATCACCCTCCAGGTTTAGCCTGTCACCCTCCAGATTTAGCCTGTCACCCTCCAGGTGTAGCCTGTCACCCTCCAGGCGTAGCCTGTCACCCTCCAGGCTTAGCCAGTCACCCTCCAGGCTTAGCCTACCACCCTTCAGCCCTCAGGATGGGCCATGGGCTCAAGGTGCCAGGCCTGAGACCTCCTGACTCCAGACACCCACCCAGAAGTGAACCCAGCTGCTCTGGGATGAGTCTTACCCAGTTCACCAGGGCAGGCAGCCGCTGACCAGGGCAGCAGATTGTGAGAGGCAGTGGGATGGAGACCTTTTATATGGCTCCAAACCTTCCCCTTGCCCATGAAACACTCTGGAGGAACGAGGATTAAATTATTTATTGGCAAAGCATCTCCTCCTCTGTGTTCTCAGCACCTGGCACCTTCTGCCTGACTCACTGCTGCTGATAAGCAGCTCCTCTAATTATGATGCAGGGCTGAGTGGTGCCCATAAGGGACCTGCACACATGGGGAATATGAGGCAGGTAATAACCTCCTTATTCACCAGCTCCAGAGGGCCCTGGCAGCCTGGCAGGTGACCTGTGAGTCAGGGGCTGTGATGTGCACCAAGCTCATGTCCCTCCTGCTCCCCTGTCAGGAGCACTTCCAGGTGCCTGCAGCGCAGGCAGGTGACTGGGAAGTGCCAGCTCAGAGTCACCAAAGGCAAATCACTCTGGTGGGGGTTGGTGAGGAAGGGGTTGGCTCTGTGGATGGTGGAGTTGGGGGGGGAGGTGTGTGGGGGGGATGGATGCTGCTCCCTTGACTTTGGCAAAGCTGTTGGCACAGGGTCCCGTGGCAGTCTTGCAGCTGACCTGGTCAAGGTGTGGCCTGGGTGGGTGACTGCATGGTGGGGGAGAAACTGGCTGCTGGTGCTGGCTGCCAGCCTGATGAGTGCCCTGCACGATGGGATGGACCTGGCAAATCTTCAGCTGGCACTGAGCTGAGCTGAGGGGCTGGAGTCATGGGGAGTGGGACATGGTCCTGCTGGAGGAGTGGTCCTGCTGGGAACTGGGAGATGGTCCTGCTGGAGGAGTGGTCCTGCTGGAAATTGGGACATGGTCCTGCTGGAAACTGGGACATGGACCTGCTGGAGGAGTGGTCCTGCTGCAAAATGAGACATGGACTTGCTGGAGGAGTGGTCCTGCTGGAAACTGGGAGATGGTCCTGCTGGAGGAGTGGTCCTGCTGGAAACTGGGAGATGGTCCTGCTGGAGGAGTGGTCCTGCTGGAAACTGGGAGTTGGACCTGCTGGAGGAGTGGTCCTGTGGCTGGGATGGACTAACCAGGACGTGAGGGCTGGGACAGCTGGACCAAAGCTGCCCTGGCAGTGCTGCTGTGGGCTCTAAGCTGACCTTTGGTCTGTGGGCTCTGAGTCACCACTTGGGCACCACGCCAGGAGGGTGCCCTGGACCTGGCTTCAGTGAGAAGAGGCTGGGAAGCCACCAGGCACCGGGGGAGGGGAATCTCTGGAGCTGAAGTTCCCAGGGCTGTGGGGTTGGGGTTTTTGCTTGGTTAACACAAATCCCTGCAGCTTCTGCTCTAGGAAAAGCAGAATTCATTTCCTCTCCGGGCTCCCTTGGTGGCCAGCGGTGGGGGTGAGGAGGACTCCTGGGGTGAGGTTTAGACAACACAGAGCAGCAACCAGGAACGTTCCCAGGGAAGTTGTTTGTTTTTCTGGCAAAACCCAGCAGGGTTCCTTGAGTGCCTGCAGGAGGTGGGCAGCGAGGGGCTGCAGGGGAAGGTCCTGGCCTCCTGCAGGGAAGGAAAAGGCATTCCTGGCATGCATGGCCACAGCTCCTGCTGGGACAGGCTTTAATTATCAGGATGAACATCTAGATGAGGGATGGCCTCGTGCTGCTGCGTTGCTACCTGGCTGATGAAGGAGGTGGCACACACTAGGTGGTGGTGGGGGGGAACTGTGCTTAGATCCCCTGCTGGTGACCCCCAGGGAGGCTCCTGTGCTGCTCCTGCCCTGGGCGGCCACGGTGGAGAGGCTCTGAGAGCACACAGAGAGGGGAAAACCCCAAAGCCCAGAGGGTGAAACCGCTGCAGGCAGAGCTGAAAGCCTCCTGCCTGAGCTCTAATCCCAGCTGGAGATTTCCAGGTCCCCTTGTGAGGATTTCAGAGGCTTTGAGCAGCTCGTGGTGATGCTGCTGGTGCTTGGGGGGGGTGGTGGTGGTGGAATAAAAAGCAGCCAAGAAGTGTCACCGAGTTTGTACAACTTTATTCTTGAGTACACAGAGAGAAAAGGAAGTGCAGGAGGCCTTGCTGCTCCTGCAGACCCTGCAGGTACTTATTTCCCCCCTCCCAGTACAGTGCTGTCTCCGTTCCCAACAGCCCCCAAGTGGCTGAAGCCGCGGGAGAAGGTGGAGCCGAGGCAGGCTCTCTGCCTGTCCATCCTCACTCAGGCTCCTTCTCTTTGCTTTCTCCATCCTCCAGCTTCTCAGAAGTGGGGAGAAAGGGCTGCTCTACCCTGAGGAAGAGCCAAGTGGGGTGCACAGCATCATGGAACGGTTTGGGGTTGGAAGGGACCTCAAAGATCACCAATTCCAATCCTCCCCCGCTGCCGTGGGCAGGACCCCAGGCTGCTCAGGGCACCATCCAGCCTGGCTTGGCACAGTGGTTGTGATCCTGAGCCTGTTCCCTGGCAGGGGAGGGCCATGGGGACCTAAAGTGTCAGTGCTGGCCAGGGTCAAGCAGGGGACTGCAGACCCAGAGTCCAGTGTGCAAAGAGCAGCCACAGCCATGTGGCATCGTGCAGAGGGTGGAGGAGGGGGGTCGTGGGTGGCGTGGCTGAGGAGTGAAGCATCCCCCACAGGATCCCAGCGAGGTGGGGGCTGGAAAGGACCTCTGGAGATCATTTGCTCCAACCCCTTCAGCGATGCAGCTGTGCCTAGATCAGGCTGCACAGCATCACAGCGTCCAGGAGGGGATCTCAAAGTCTCCAGAGGGAAGGAGACTCCACAACCACTCTGGCAGCCTCACACCACAGAAGCTTCTCCTCAAGCTCAAGTGCAAGCAGCAAGCAGGACGTGAGCTGCCCCCAGCCTCATTTCCTCTGCAGGCAGGGGGGCACGAGAGTGACCTGCTTCAGCTGGTGCTGCAGGGGCAGGGCGCAGGGGCCGCAGCGCTGGCCGGGCGGCCGGCAGCAGGGGCTGCAGGGGCAGCGGTGCTGCAGCGGCCGGGGGCGCGGCGCCGGGAGCGGGCAGGGACTGGCATCTTCCAGCGGGCACTGCTCCACTCGCCGCCGCGGCTGGGCACTGCAGGGCTCCGGGCAGGTCGCCGGTGGCCGGTACTGCTGCAGGGGTCGCCGGCGGATCTTCGCGGGTGGGGGGCAGGCAGGCTGAACGTGGCTCACCTCCACCCGCCGCCGGGGCTTGCCAGCGCTGCAGCTCTGCTGCGGGGAGCAGCAGCTCCGGGCTGGGCACGGCTCCAGGGGCTGGCAAGCTTGTGGCTCACTCTGGCAGGACCCCTCCAGGTCGTGGCTGAGGCTGCCGCGGTCGTGGCACGGAGAGAGATCCGCGGGGCTTTGGTGGCAGCACCCCTTGGAAGCAGGCTGCGCCCAGCCCTGCTCACCACACACCATGTCCTGGGCGCTGCTGCCTGCGTGGCACCGAGTCCTGTGGCAGAGAGCAGAGAACCACGGAATCGTTTGGGCTGGAAAAGACCTTCGAGCTCCTCCAGTCCAACCCTTCTGACTCTGCCAACCCTGCTGCTAAACCACGGTCCTCAGCTCCACGTCTCTGAGCCTTTCGAACCCCCTCCTCCAGGGATGGGCACTCGGCCACCTCCCTGGGCAGCCTGGGCCAGGCTTGGAGAACCCTTGCGAGGAAGAAGTTTCTTCTCACGTCCAGCCCAAACCTGCCCTGGTCCAGCTTGAGGCCATTTCCTCTTACCCTCTTGTGAGAGGAGCCCAACCCCCACCTGGCTCCAGCCTCCTTCTAGGGTGCTGGGGAGATCCAGAAGATCTCCTCTGAGCCTCTTTTCTCCAGACTAAACAACTCCAGTTCCCTCAGCCTCAGAGGTGGCCAAGCCCTCAGGGATAAACAGTCTGGGAGGAAGAAGGAAACCACAGCAGCTTCTGGCTGAGTTGTTTTGGTTTGGGGTTGGGTTTTCTTCAGCTGTTTCTATCAAAACCAAGGAAAAATCGGAGAGAGCTGAGAGGATTCAACTCACCCTGTGGCTGCTGCTGGCCGGGCCGGGCAGGGAGCCTGAGTTTTGAGGACAGTGGCAGGGCTGAAAGCTTTTATATGTGGCTGAGCTCTCCTGGAGGTGAGGCACAGCCAGGGAATGAATAGCTGAGCTCTGAGTGCCTCTGCTGCACGCAGCTTTGTGTCCCCGGCGCTGGCTGCTGGAGTCATCAGCTGCAATTAGCATCTCCCTTGATGTCAGCTCAGCCCTCCGCACAGGCAGGGGCCATTAGCTAATTAGTTCTCCCATTGGTCATGTTCGAGTGCGCTGTTACCTAATGTTAGTCAGATGGGATCCTGGGATAAGGATACCTGGAATGCCGGGATGCTGAGTGATGTGCCCGAGAGGAGGCTGTTGTGGCAGTGGGAAAACCGCGAAGGAGGCTCAGGAGCCCTGGCGTCCGGTGCCGTGTCTGGGGCTGCTGCCTTGAAACGAGGTCCTTAAAAAGCTCTCGAAGGCCTTCTGCAGCTTTGCTCTTCTGAACGCCCCCGAGGAGACCACTGGGGCCTCGCTGGCCGTGAGGGCACCTTGCTGACTTGCCCCCAGCACTCCCAGGGCTTTCTCCTTGGAGCTGCTTCCCAGCAGGTTCCCCCTCCCCTGTCCTGGTTGCCCTCTGCGCGGTTCTGGAAGTGCTGAGCTCTGAATGCAGGACCCCGATGGGCACCAGCAGGCCAGGACACAGGGCTGGGCTGTGCTGGGCTGTGGGTGGGGTGGATGTTCCCCTTCTTGAATGAATTCCTTCAGGTCCAAGTGAGGAGCACCTGGGGCCAGTGAGAGGTTGCCACACCGAGAGCCTTTTCATACGCTGGGAACCTGGAGCCAGGACACCATGGAGCAGCCCTGACCTCGTGAGGGAACCACTCCAGGCTCTGACAGGCAGCATCTCCACCTTGCCAGCACCTCTGCTTTGACTCATTTTCCATGCAGCTGCTCCCCTTGGAATTTCTGTGGATGGAGAAGTCTTTGTTGACCAAAGCATCTCCCAGGGCAGCCCTGGGGCTGAGCTGCTAAAGGCTTTTCCACAGCAGAGCCTCTGGAGGAGATGCTCAGTGGGTTGTCCACTGGTGTCTGGGCTTGAATCACTGGGAAAAGCACCTGCAGAATTCCAGGGCTGTGACTCTGGGGCCTGACAGCTTGGCTGCCACCAGGGTAATTTCTTCTCTTGCTAGAGGAGAGATGCAATGACCCTGCAGGAACCCAGGATGGAAGGATGGGAGAGACCTCAGCATCTGCCAACAAGGAGTTCTGAGCTGGAGCTCCTCACCATGCCCCCAAGGTTAAGGTCTTTGGGGACTTTTTCCATGGTAGAAAAGACCTTTTGGAGACATTTCCTTTCCTGAGGATTTTGTGAGCCACCAAGTGCAAATATTTCCTCCCTGAGTCTCATCTCTCTGATAGGATTCCAGATGGAATTAGGCGAATCCCTCAGGCTGGGCCTGTATCAGAGAGTCAGAGAATGGTTTGGGTTGGAAGGGAGCTTCGAGACCATCTAGTTCCAACCTCCTGTCATTGCCAGGGACGCCTCCCACCAGCCCAGCTTGCCCAAGGTCCCACCTCACATCCTGGCTTTGAACACTTGCAGGCTTGGAGCCCCCACAGCTTCTCTGGGCAGCCTGTTCCAGTGCCTCACCACCCCCATGGGGAAGGATTTCTTCCTCATGTCTCACCTCAATCTAGCTTCTTCCACTTTGAGGCCATCACCTCTCGTGCTGTCCCTCCAGGCCTTTGCCCAAAGTCCCTCTCCAGCTCTCCTGGAGCCCCCTTCAAGCACTCCCCACCTGTCAGTGCCTCTCCTCCCTGCAGACCCTGCTTGCTGAGCTCTTTAACCCTAGTAAGAAGATACCCAACCTTTTGAAGCTGCCTGCTTCCAAGCTCCACAAAGTCTCTGGAAAGCTTCCCATTGCCCCAGAGTCCTTTAGCTCTGGCTTTAGGACCATGCAGCAGCATCACTCACAGGCTGAATGACAGAATTGGAGTGGGGCTGGTTGGAAGAGGCCTTTAAGCTCACCAAGCCCAACCATATCTTCAGCCTCCTAAGACACCAGGAAGCTGTGTGGCCAGGAGGCTGCTCCATCAGCTTGGAGAACTGCTGCTACCAAACTCTGCTTTTGCCCTGGCTGAGAGGCTGTCCCAGGGAGCTGGCCTCATGTCCATGGGGTGATGCCAGCAGCAGCACGACCGAGAGCTGAACAATTTGATCTGTTCAGAGCCGAAGCAGAAGTCACCAAACTTGAGCTGTAACTGAAGGGAAAGAGAACTGAATGAACACCAAGCAGGCTGTGCAGGGCTCTAGCTCATCAACTTTATTGTCTCTGGTGACTAACTGGGGAGGGAAGCAAGAGAAGGGAGAGTGGCACCGACAGCAGGAAGCGTCCCACACACCAAGGGGAAAACGGGCAGCAGGACCAGGCGCTCACGGAGGGACCCCCCGCCGGTGGGGAGCAGCTTCAAAGCACCTTCCAAGCGTTTGGAGATTAAGGGCAGGTGAAGAAGAGAAGATCTACAGGCTCTGAGGAGGAGGGAGAGCATCCAGGGCTGTAGCCATGTCCCTGTCCGACGCCAAGCGAGCCAGGAGGGTTCAGTTGCCGCAGCAACCTCCGCTGCTGCCGCAGCAGCCTCCGCTGTTGTTGCTCATGATGTAGCAGCAGCTCGGCATGGGCATGCAGCAGGTGGTGGGGCAGCAGCACTGCATGGGGGTGCAGCACATGGGGGTCTTGCAGCACTTGGGGGTGCTGTAGCAGCAGATGGAGTAGTTGCTGGAACCACCGCAGCAGCCGTTGGGCATGGTGAGGGTCTTGGTGGAGGCAAAGCTGGAAGGGACAGAGAGAGTTTGGCTGTGAGTGGGAGCAGCAGGTTGGGAAGTGCAGAAGGAATCCAACCCCCTGCTTGTGTTCAGCTTGGGGATTTAAGGAGCTGAGACCAAGGTGGTAGCAAACCAAACCACATTTCTCTGTAGCAAACCTTGCTCACAGCTCTGCACACTTTTTCCTACATCAGCTACTGGTCCCAGGGCCCCTTACTGGTCCCAGGGCCCCTTACTGGTCCCAGGGCCCCTTACTGGTCCCAGGGCCCCTTACTGGTCCCAGGGCCCCTTACTGGTCCCAGGGCCCCTTACTGGTCCCAGGGCCCCTTACTGGTCCCAGGGCCCCTTACTGGTCCCAGGGCCCCTTGGCCTTGGAATCAGAGAGCCAGAGACCCACTTGGCTAGGAGAAGCCCTTTGAGCTCATCCAGTCCAACTCTTCCTTCTTTTAACTCCTCCTAAGCTGATGCTGAACCATGGCCCTCAGCAGTACAGCTCTGCAGCTCTGAAACCCCTCCAGGGATAGGGACTCCACCACCTCCCTGGGCAGCCTGGGCCAGGCTTGCAGAACCCTTTCAGTCAAGAAGTTTCTTCTGCTGTCCAACCTAAACCTCCCCTGGGACAACTCGAGGCCATTCCCCCTTCTCCTGTCCTTGTCCCTTGGGAGAAAAGCCCAACCCCCACCTGGCTCCTGCCTCCTCTCAGGGAGCTGCAGAGAGCCAGGAGGTCTCCCCTCAGCCTCCTCTTCTCTTTCTGGCAATGGCTCAGCAGGAATCCCCCAGAGCCGTGCACAGAGCCTGGGACCTTCTGGCTCCCTCTGCTCTGCACAACCCTCTTGGCACTCCTGCAGCCTCTTCCTCCTTCTGCACTTGTGCCTCCTCCCTGTTGCTCCTGGCTCGTGCTGCCCAGTTTCAAGCACTTCCAGTCCAGATTCCCAGCTCCACCTGGACGCTGTTGGAAGAGCCCCAGAGCATTCTGCTCCTTGAGGAGGGAGGAGGATTGAGAGGTTCTCACTTACCCTGCTGGAAACTTGAGGAGCGCTGGAGGGAGGAGAAGAGCGAATGGAGTGAGCTGGGCCAGGAGACCTTTTATAGTCCTGGACACCTTCCTGCTGGAAGTGAGACAGCCTCTGACCATCCCAGGGCCCTGCTGACTAACCCAGACCCATACTTCTTGGCCGTACGTGGCTCCTGCTCTTTGCTCCTTGCCCTTATTATTTGTGATCACCACCTTGGCTCTGCCTCCTAATTGTGTAGCCTGCAGATAATCAGAGGGCTCCAGCGAATGCTGATGGATTTGTCCTCTCTGGACCTCGCCAGGGAGCCAAAAAATGCATCCCTGTGTGTGCTGGGCAAAGGCAGGCAGCAGTGGCCAGGGATGCCCAGGGCCTTACTCAGCAGCGGCTGGGACTGAATCAACTGAAACTGGGCAGGAGCCGAAACCGTCCCCGCGGGGCTCTCGGGCACGGGATGGACTCACTGCATGGAGAGGGGAATCACTGCATGGAGAGGGGAATCACTGCATGGAGAGGGGAATCACTGCATGGAGAGGGGGATCACTGCATGGAGAGGGGAATCACTGCATGGAGAGGGGAATCACTGCATGGAGAGGGAACTCACTGCATGGAGAGGGGAATCACTGCATGGAGATGGGAATCACTGCATGGAGAGGGGAATCACTGCATGGAGATGGGAATCACAGCATGGAGAGGGGACTCACTGCATGGAGAGGGGAATCACTGCATGGAGATGGGACTCACTGCATGGAGAGGGGACTCACTGCATGGAGAGGGGAATCACTGCATGGAGAGGGGAATCACTGCATGGAGATGGGAATCACTGCATGAAAAGGGGACTTAATTCATGGAAAGGGGAATCCTTGCATGGAGATGGGAATCCTTGCATGGAGATGGGAATCCTTGCATGGAGATGGGATCATTGCATTAAAAGGGAACTCCTTGCATGGAGATGGGAATCCTTGCATGGAGATGGGAATCATTGCATGAGATGGGAATCACTGCATGGAGATGGGAATCACTGCATGAAAAGGGGACTTAATTCATGGAAAGGGGAATCCTTGCATGGAGATGGGAATCCTTGCATGGAGATGGGATCATTGCATTAAAAGGGAACTCCTTCCATGGAAATGGGAATCATTGCATGGAGATGGGAATCCTTGCATGGAAATGGGAATCATTGCATGGAAATGGGAATCATTCCATGAAAAGGGGACTTAATTCATGGAAAGGGGAATCATTGCATGGAGATGGGAATCATTGCATGGAGATGGGAATCACTGCATGAAAAGGGAACTCCTTCCATGGAGATGGGAATCATTGCATTAAAAGGGAATTCCTTGCATGGAAATGGGAATCCTTGCATGGAAATGGGAATCATTCCATGGAAAGGGGACTTAATTCATGGAAAGGGGAATCACTGCATGGAAATAGGAATCACTGCATGGAAATGGGAATCCTTGCATGAAAATGGGACTCATTGCATGGAGATGGGAATCATTGCATGCAGATGGGAATCATTCCATGGAAAGGGAACTCCTTCCATGGAAAAAAAAATCATTCCATGAAAAGGGGACTCCTTCCATGGAGATGGGAATCATTGCATGGAGATGGGAATCCTTGCAAGGAAATGGGAATCATTCCATGAAAAGGGGATTCATTGCATGGAGATGGGAATCATTGCATTAAAAGGGAACTCCTTCCATGGAAATAGAAATCATCCCATGAAAATGGGACTCCTTCCATGGAGATGGGAATCATTCCATGAAAAGGGAACTCCTTCCATGGAAATGGGAATCCTTGCATGGAAATGGGAATCCTTGCATGGAAAGAGGATTCATTGCATGGAGATGGGAATCCTTGCATGGAGATGGGAATCCTTGCAAGGAAATGGGAATCATTCCATGAAAAGGGGACTCATTGCGTGGAGATGGGAATCATTCCATGGAAATGGGAACTCCTTCCATGGAAATAGGAATCATTCCTTGAAAAGGGGACTCACTACATGGAGATGGGAATCATTCCATGGAGATGGGAATCCTTGCATGGAAAAGGAAACTCCTTCCATGGAGATGGGAATCATTGCATGGAAATAGGAATCATTCCATGAAAAAGGGATTCATTGAATGGAGATGGGAATCCTGGCATGGAAATGGGAATCCTTGCATGGAAATGGGAATCCTTGCATGGAAAGGGGACTCCTTCCATGGAAACAGGATGTTCCCAGCCCAGGAGGGGTGTGGGGAAAGGCCTCATGCTGGGGCTGTGCTGGCAGCCAGCCTGGCTGCAGGGTCCCTGCAGGGGACTCTGTGCAAGGCCACCTCAGCCTCCTGCATGCTGAGAGCTTCTCTGTGGTGCCAAGGCCAAGCTGTGCCCTTGGGTTGCCTAAGCCTTTGTGAATCCTCCAACCTGGAGGGCCCAGGCTTGCATCTGGGTGTTGCTGGGACAAGGGAGCCTCAGCTCCTCCTCTGCTTTGCTGGGAGCCACCTGGGAATGCTTTCAAAAACCCTGAGCTGATTCTTTTGCACTTTAATTAGAGGTAAAGAGGCAGCACTGCCTGTGCAAGGGGCATTGCAAGGAGCCATGGCTCTGGGACTGGGCAAGGCAAAGAGACCCTCTTGCAACCTCCCCTTGCATCCATCTGAGCCCCCCTTGTGTGCTGTGGAACCCTGGCGCCAAGCAGGACCATCCCTGGCGCCAAGCAGGACCATCCCTGGCGCCAAGCAGGACCATCCCTGGCCAGTGCCTCGGTTGGGTTTAGCATTGGAGGGGCTGCAGGACACTTTGTGGGTGCTGGAAGTGGAGAATGAATGAGCCCAGGGTGAACCCAGAGGGTGAGAGGAAGATGAAGGTGGAGGAGGTGTGACCAGTGCAGAAAACTGATCCTGACTGGGGTCATGGAGAGAGGTGGAAGGCAGGGACTGGAGTGAGGCAGGAAGAGACCTTGTGGAGGTGGGAAGCATTTTCTGGGAGGGAGAGGAGGGGGAGAAGGCCAGGGCAAAGCAGAGCCTTGGGCAGGGTGGGTGAATGCTTGCTGAGTGCCAGGTGCTGCCTGCCAGGTGCCTTGCTGAGGGCTGGCAGAACCCCAGGGCTCGAGAGGCATCAAATTGCAGCTCTGCTCTGAGGCCCTCACCGCATTATCCCGAGAGCTGCCTAATGAGAGGATGCTGGAGCCTGCCTGGCCAGTTCCCTGCCTGCTCCTGCCTTCCTCTGGCATCCCGGGGAGTGCTCTGAGAAGGGCACCCAAGGGTGCTGGTGGGGGCCTTGGTTTGCCTCCTGCAGGGGGCAAGGGGGAGCAGGTTGTGATGCCAGGGTCCCTTTGTCCCTGCAGCGAATGCAGCCAGACCCTCCCCAGGCTGTGCTGCAAGGAGAGGAACTCCTTGGGCAGCAACCTCTGGAGCTGCAGCTTCTGCAGGCAGGGTGCAAGGGCAGGCATGGCATTCCCATGGAACTCCCACAGCATTCCCATGGTATTCCCATGACGTTCCCATGGATTTCCCATGACATTCCCATGGTATTCCCATGACATTCTAATGGATTTCCCATGGATTTCCCATGGAATTCCCATGGAGTTCCCATGGAATTCCCATGGTATTTCCATGTCATTCCCATGGAATTCCCACAGCATTCCCATGGAGTTCCCATGGTATTCCCATGACATTCCCATGACATTCCTATGGAGTTCCCATGACATTCCTATGGCATTCCCATGGATTTCCCATGAATTCCCATGGAGTTCCCATGGAGTTCCCATGGTATTTCCATGTCATTCCAGGAATTCCACAGCATTCCCATGGAGTTCCCATGGTATTCCCATGACATCCCCATGGCATTCCTATGGAGTTCCCATGGCATTCCCATGGTATTCCCATGACATTCCAATGGCATTCCCATGGCATTCCCATGGCATTCCCATGGAGTTCCCATGGCATTCCCATGGAGTTCCCATGACATTCCCATGGCATTCCCATGACATTCCCATGGAATTTCCATGGATTTCCCATGGCATTCCCATGGCATTCCCATAGTATTCCCTGACATCCCATGGCATTCCCATGGCATTCCCATGGCATTCCCATGGCATTCCCTGGCAAGCAGGTCCCCTCTGAGGGGCCTCGTGAGAGCTGCCCGTGGGAAGGGATTAATTAACAAGGAATTAATTGGGGCAGGGGCAGGGAGACTCAACTCACTTTGCCTCCAGAGGGGAAGCTCTCCCTGGCAGCACCTGCAGGTCCCCCCGGGTGGGCATCTCCCACCCCTGGCACCTGTGCAACCCCGCTGCCAGCCCCTGGAGGGGGGCTGCAAGAAAGCTGGGGAGGGGCTTTTGCCAAGGGCTGGTGGTGGCAGACCCAGGGCCAGTGGACTGAAGCTTGAGGAGGGGAGATTGGGGCTGGAGGTGAGGAGGAAATTCCTGAAGTGCTTGTGGTGAGAGCCGGGAACCGGCTGCCCTCTGCCAGCCTGGATGAGGCCTGGAGCAGCCTGGGCGGGTGGGAGGTGTCCCTGCCCATGGAGGAGGGTTGGGGCTGGATGATCCTGAAGGTCTCTTCCAACCCAACCCATTCCATGACTCTGGAAATGGTCTCTGGTGAGTGGATTGTGGCTCTCTGCAAGGGAGGGACTGCTGTGGTGTGGGAGCAGAGGCAGGGGAGGGCACAGGCAGAGGCCTGAGGTGCAGACCCTCTGTGCTGTGCTTTGGTGCATCTCCCACAGCCCCTCCTCAGCGGGGGGAGGATTCTTCCCTTCCTTTCTCACACCTCAGCAGCAGAGGCAAAGCCTCCACCTCATGCTGGAACATGTCCAGAGAAGGGCAACAAAGCCGGGGAGGGGTCTGGAGCACAGCCCTGTGAGGAGAGGCTGAGGGAGCTGGGGTTGCTTAGCCTGGGGAAGAGGAGGCTCAGGAGGAGACTTTCTTGCTCTCTACAACTCCCTGAAGGGAGGTTGTAGCCAGGTGGGGGTTGGGCTCTTCTCCCAGGCAAGCAGCATCAGAACAAGAGGACAAAGTCTCAAGCTGTGCCAGGGGAGGTTTAGGTTGGATGTCAGGAAGAAGTTCTTCCCAGCAAGAGAGATTGGCCCTTGGGCTGTGCTGCCCAGGGAGGTGGTGGAGTCCCCATCCCTGGAGGTGTTTGGGAGGAGCCTGGATGAGGTGCTTGGTGCCATGGTTGAGTTGATCAGATGGTGTTGGGTGAGAGGTTGGACTTGATGATCTCTGAGGTCTTTTCCAACCTGGTTAGCCCTATCCTATCCTATCCTATCCTATCCTATCCTATCCTATCCTATCCTATCCTATCCTATCCTATCCCATCCCATCCCATCCCACCCCATCCCATCCCATCCCATCCCATCCCATCCCGTCTGTTCTGTTCATCAGTGTCTGATGACTTGAGGCACTCATCCGTGGGGTTCACCAGCCAGCAAAGAGAACAACCACCAGGAGCTTTGCAGGGTCATCGATTACAGATTTTTATTGGATTGGAGCAAAAAACAGTGAGAGAAGGAATTCAGCATCCCACACACCGCAGGAGAGCCAACGGCAGGAGGCTGCCCAGGAGGGAACACCGCAGCCGGCGCTGGGGAGTGGCTTCAAAGCACCTCTCAAGCGCTCGGTGATTAAAGGCAGGAACAAAAGAGAAGATCTACAGCCTCTAAGCAAGGGGGTGGGGAGCATGCAGGGGGAGATCCAGCAGCAAACAGAGCAGGAGGGAAGCAGCAGGCAGCTGCCTGCCCTTGGCCGCCGCGGGCTCAGTTGCCGCCGCAGCAGCCTCCGCTGCTCCCGCAGCAGCTGCTGTTGTTGCTGCTCATGACGTAGCAGCAGGTCGGGGGCATGCAGCAGGTCTGGGGCATGCAGCAGGTGGTGGGGCAGCAGCACTGGGAGGGCATGCAGCACTGGGAGGGCATGCAGCAGGTGGTGGGGCAGCAGCACTGCGAGGGGGCGCAGCACACAGCCTGCTTGCAGCAGGACTTCTTGGAGCCGTAGCAGCAGCCGCCGGGCATGGTGAGGGAGTGTTGGGGGGAAAGCTGCAAGGGACAGGGAGGCTCTTTTCCTCTGCCTGAATCTCCCAGTTGAGGCAACTTAAAGCATGCTTGCCCCTCAATGCACCCCAAAGTCCATCCCTCAATCCATCCCAAAGTCCATCCCTCAATCCACCCCAAAGTCCACCCCAAAGTCCATCCCTCAATCCACCCCAAAGTCCACCCCTCAATCCACCCCAAAGTCCACCCCTCAATCCACCCCAAAGTCCACCCTCAATCCACCCCAAATTCCACCCCAAAGTCCACCCCTCAATCCACCCCAAAGTCCACCCCTCAATCCACCCCAAAGTCCACCCTAAATCCACCCCAAAGTCCACCCTAAATCCACCCCAAAGTCCACCCCAAAGTCACAGCTTCACAGATTGCATTGGGTTGGAAGGGACCCTCCAAGGTCATCTTGTCCAACCCCCCCTGCAGCCAGCAGGGACACTTCCAGGGCAGGGCCCACAGCAAGGCTGATCCCAAAGTCCATCCCAGCCTGGCTGGGGCAGTCCCTGCTCTCCAGCAGCCCACAGCAAAGCCTCTCCCAGAGCTCTCCACAGCTGCTCTCTGGACACCTCTGGTGCAGCATCCAACACTGCTTCCATCAGAAAGAAGCCACCCAGCTGGATATCCCAAACCCAGCCTCTCAAAACTTGATCCCAGAGCAGACAGCAGAAGGGTCCTGGATGGCTCCCTGCAAAGCATCTGGGAGAGAGCAAGGAGAGGCAAGCAGCAAAGCTCTGACTTACCCTGAGGAGCAGTGAGCACAAGAGAGGAGCAGCTGAGGGGAGTTGAATGGAGACCACTCTGCTGGGGACCTTTTTATATTGCTCCAGAGCCACCCCCCTGGAAATGAGGCATCCCCTGGCAATTCTGCCCTGGTGCTGCATCAGCCCTGCCTGCCCCTCACATGCCTCCTGGCATCCCATCTCCACCTCTCTCTGCTTGCTCACTGCCTCAATCCTGCCCTAATTGGGCCTGCACACGAACCAGAGATGCAAATTCCTTAATGAATTTGCCTTAATGAGGAGCAGAGGCAGCTCCCAGCTGTTCCCTTCTGCTTCCCAAGGGATGACCTGCAGACACTCAGCAATGTGCCCCGGGGCAAGGTGGGTGCTGAAGCGGTGGGAGAACCATGCCTGGAACTTGGAGATGTCATCCCCCTGTGCCCCCTCCCCCCCCCGGTGCTTATCTGGGACCTGGGGGCACCAATGGAAGGGGTGGGTCAGGGTGAGCTTCCCTTCCTGCCTCTGAGAGGTGGTTGTGTGGTCAGAGCAAAGACTGAAGGGTTTCTCCTTTCCTCAGCCTTGTTCTTGGGTCTTCCTCTTGGTGCTTGCTCCATGGGTTCATGGAATGGGTTGGGTTGGAAGGGACCTTCAAGACCACTCAGTTCCAACCCCCTTGCCATGGGCAGGGACACCTCCCAGCAGGCCCAGGCTCTGAGCTTCCCAACAAGGCACTGAGCAACCTGGAGGATGTCACAGTATCACAGTATAACCAAGGTTGGAAGAGACCCCAAGGATCATCAAGTCCAACCTGTCCCAACAGACCTCACAACTAGACCATGGCACCAAGCGCCACGTCCAATCTCCCCTTGAACACCTCCAGGGACGGTGACTCCACCACCTCCCTGGGCAGCCCATTCCAATGGCGAATGACTCGCTCAGTGAAGAACTTCCTCCTCACCTCGAGTCTAAACCTCCCCTGGCACAGCTTGAGACTGTGTCCTCTTGTTCTGGTGCTGGTTGCCTGGGAGAAGAGACGAACCCCCTCCTGTCTACAACCACCTTTCAGGTAGTTGTAGAGGGCAATGAGGTCACCTCTGATCCTTCTCTTCTCCAGGCTAAACAATCCCAGCTCCCTCAGCCTCCTCATAGGGCTTGTGCTCAAGGCCTCTCCCCAGCCTTGTTGCCCTTCTCTGGACACGTTCAAGTATCTCGATGTCCTTCTTAAACTGAGGGGCCCAGAACTGGACACAGTACTCAAGGTGTGGCCTAACCAATGCAGAGTACAGGGGCAGAATGACCTCCCTGCTCCTGCTGGCCACACTATTCCCAATACAGGCCAGGATGCCATTGGCCTTCTTGGCCACCTGGGCACACTGTTGGCTCATGTTTAGGTGGGTGTCAATCAGCACCCCCAGGTCCCTCTCTGTTTGGCAGCTCTCCAGCCACTCTGACCCCAGCCTGTAGCTCTGCCTGGGGTTGCCGTGGCCAAAGTGCAGCACCCCGGCACTTGGACTTATTAAATGCCATCCCATTGGACTCTGCCCATCTGTCCAGTCGGTCGAGGTCCCTCTGCAGAGCCTTTCTACCCTCTAACTGACTAACATCTGTTCCCAGCTTGGTGTCATCTGCAAACTTGCTGATGACTGACTCAACCCCCTCATCCATATCATCAATGAAGATGTTAAAGAGGCTGGGGCCCAGCACCGATCCCTGGGGGACGCCGCTGGTGCCAGCCGGACGCGGCACCATTCACCACCACTCTCTGGGCTCGGCCCTCCAGCCAGTTCCTAACCCAGCACAGAGTGTTGCGGTCCAAACCACGAGCTGACAGTTTAGCCAGCAGTTTACTGTGGGGGACGGTGTCAAAGGCCTTGCTGAAGTCCAGATAGACTGCAGGGGGGGTTGGACTGGACGACCTGTGGAGGTCCTCTCCCAAGCCAAACCATTCTGTGATTCAAGATGCTTGGGGTCAAGGCAGGAAGCAGGCTTGGGGGTGGGGGAGGAACTGTGGCCATGTGCTGCAGAGCTCCACCTGAGAAGAGCAAAGTTGTGTCGATGGAGCTTCGGACTGGTGAGAGGAGACACAAATCTGTGAGTCCCGAGGTGCTGAGGCAGCCTCTAGGCATGGCAGAGAGGCTGCCATCACCCTCAGCAGACTCTGAACATGAGGCTGGAGGGGTGGCAGGTGACCCCTGAGGGCTGGGACACCTAATTCCTTCCCATGATGGAAACAGAACCTCCTGTGACACTGGGTGTCCTGGAATTGTCCCGAGGGGAGCATTGTCCTGGGCTCTTGGTAATAGCCAGATCCCTGCCTGCAGGAAGTGATCTTCCCTTGGTGTAAACCCTCAGACATGTGGCCCCTGAATGCTCCACTCAGCACCTCGCCACCAGGCTTCATTGTCACCAGATTGGCCAAGGCAATCAGAGAGTCCCAGGCTGGGTTGGAGGAGCCCTTCAGAGCTCACCCAGCCCAGAGCCCTGCAGCCAGCAGGGACAGCCCCAACCAGAGCAGGCTGCTCACAGCCCCAGCCAAGCTGAGCTGGGCTGGTGCCAGCCCAGGGGGCATCTCCCACCCCTCTGGGCAGCCTGGGCCAGGCTCTGCCCACCCTCAGCAGCACCAATTGCTCCTTCTCTCCACTCTCCATCTCCCTCTTGCACTTCCAAACCATCCCTCCCCTTGTCCTGCCACCACAGGCCCTGCTCCAAACTCTGTTCCCCAGCTTTTTGCTCAGCACTGGGAGGTCTCCAGAAGGTCTCCCTGGAGCCTTCTCCTCTCCAGGCTGAACTCTCCCAGCCTGGCCTCGTGGCAGAGGGCTTCCAGCCCTGCCAGCATTGCTGTGTGAGCTGTTAGATGGTGCCAGCTGTGAGGTCTGGAGCACAGAGTTATGAGGAGCAGCTGAGGGACCTGGGATTGCTTAGTCTGGAGAAGAGGAGGCTGAGAGGAGACCTTCTGGCCCTCTACAACACCCTGAGAAGAGGCTGGAGGCAGGTGGGGTTGGGCTGGATAAGGATAGGATGAGAGGAAATGGCCTTGAGTTGCACCAGAGGAGGTTTAGGTTTGGGAATGCTTCTTCACTGGAAGGGTTCCCTGGAGCAGGCTGCCCAAGGAGGTGGTTGAGTCCCCATCCTTGGAGGGGTTCAAGACACTTCAGGAGACAGCTTGGTGGCCATGCTGAGGTTGGGTTGACATCTGGACCTGATGCTCTTAAGAGAGCTTTTGCCAGCCTTAATGATTCCCTGACTCTATCACAGGGTACAGGACAGCCTCCTGCCAGGGCACTCCACCTGATTTTCCTGCTGGTGGAAACCTCCTGAGGACCTGGGTGATGCCTGCAGAAGTCTCACCTGATGGGGGAAGGTCATCCCACTGCAGACTTTGCCTGGGCTCTGCAGGCCTGGCTGAGGGCAGCAATCAAGGAGAGTGCTCAAGGCATTTTCCTGCCACCTGCAATTCCCAGCTGAGTCCTGATGAATTTTAATAGCCAAGGAAGTCCCAGCTGGGCAGGAGAGGGCTCTGGTGACTCAGGAGTTTGCTATTCCAGGCATGAAGCTTTTGAGCTGTCTGGTGTCACTTGGCTCTCATTCCACTGCTTGCAACCCAGGAACTTGGGGCATGGAACCCTCTGCTTGGGGTTTGTGGTGTTCCCTGGATCTCAGGTTTGGAGATGGAAAGGAAGAAGGAGCTGCCTGCTGGCTGAGTGAGTAGAGCCTCCCCCTGGTCCCTCCTGCACCACCCAGCCCAGGCTGAGGGATGAGTCTCTATGCCCCTCCTGCAGTGCTGTGGTTGTGGAGGATGGAATTCTGCTTCCCTCTTTCACTCTGTGTCCTTTGAGTCTTATCGACCTAAAGCACCTAAAGTTTCATGGCAAAGGCTGAGCTGAGGCAGGAGATCACCAGCTGCAGGGAGGGATCTCTGTGCTCTGCTCCTCTCTCTATAGCCATGGGAAGTGTGGGCAGCTCTCTGCTGCTTCCCAGTGAGGCTGGGGAGGCACTGGAACAGGTCAGAGAAGCTGTGGATGCCTCATCCCTGGAAGTGTTCAAGGCCAGGTTGGAAGAGGCTTTGAGCCACCTGGGCTGGTGGGAGGGGTCCCTGCCCATGGCAGGGGGTTGGAACTGGGTGGTCTTGAGGGTTCCTTGCAACCCAACCCACTCCATGAATCTATGAGGCTGTGGAGCCTCCTCTGGAGACCTCCCAGTTCCCCCTGGATGTGTTCCTGTGTGCCCTGCCTATGGCAGGGGGTTGGACTGGGTGATCTCTGGAGGTCCCTTCTGTGTCCTGTGGTTCTGTGCTGTGCAACGGGAGCCTGCCCAAAGCCAGCAGGACTCTGGCTCCAGAGTGGTGTAAGAACAACCAACAGACAAAGACTTGGAGTTTGCTGGATGCTGTTTTATTGTCTACGAGGCAAGAGAGGAAACACAGAACGGTGACACTAAAGGCAAAGTCCCACACGCCCCGAGGAGCACCAAGAGCCTCACTAAGAGCCTTCTACACAGGAAGGGGAAGGTCCGGGGGTGCTACAGAGGTCCAACAGCTGAAGGACAGAAAGAAGAGAAGAGCTGAAAACTAGAAGAAGCTCTCGAGGGGTTCACTGCATCAGAGCAGAAGCGATCGGAGCAGCTTCCCCTCCCCTGCGGGAGCCGCAGGGGCGGAGCAGCGGCGCCGGGGCGGCTCAGCAGCGCTTCTTGATGCAGCACTGCTGGATGGGGATGCAGCACTTGGTGGCGGGAGAGCAGCAGGGCGCGGGGCTGCAGCACACCAGCACAGGCTTCTTCACCACGTAGGAGCAGCAGGACAGGCAGCCGCTGCCGCCGCAGCAGGGCCGGTAGCCGCCGCAGCAGACGGTCTTCTGGCACACCTTGGTGCAGCAGACGGGCGGCGGGCACGGCACACAGCGCTGCTGGCACGGGTCACAGCACGTCTTCTGGCACGGGTCACAGCAGACCTGGCACGGGTCACAGCAGGGCTTCTGGCACGGGTCACAGCAGACCTGGCACGGGTCACAGCAGACCTGGCATGGGTCACAGCAAGGCTTCTGGCACGGGTCACAGCAGACCTGGCACGGGTCACAGCAGGGCTTCTGGCATGGGTCACAGCAGGGCTTCTGGCACGGGTCACAGCAGACCTGGCACGGGTCACAGCAAGGCTTCTGGCACGGGTCACAGCAGACCTGGCACGGGTCACAGCAAGGCTTCTGGCACGGGTCACAACACTGCTGGCATGGGTCACAGCAAGGCTTCTGGCACGGGTCACAGCAAGGCTTCTGGCACGGGTCACAGCAGACCTGGCACGGGTCACAGCAGGGCTTCTGGCATGGGTCACAGCAGACCTGGCACGGGTCACAGCAGGGCTTCTGGCATGGGTCACAGCAGGGCTTCTGGCATGGGTCACAGCAGGGCTTCTGGCACGGGTCACAGCAGACCTGGCACGGGTCACAGCAGGGCTTCTGGCAAGGGTCACAGCAGACCTGGCACGGGTCACAGCAAGGCTTCTGGCACGGGTCACAGCAGACCTGGCAGGGGTCACAGCAGGGCTTCTGGCAGGGGTCACAGCAGACCTGGCATGGGTCACAGCAGGGCTTCTGGCAGGGGTCACAGCAAGGCTTCTGGCACGGGTCACAGCAGACCTGGCACGGGTCACAGCAGGGCTTCTGGCATGGGTCACAGCAGGGCTTCTGGCAAGGGTCACAGCAAGGCTTCTGGCACGGGTCACAGCAGACCTGGCATGGGTCACAGCAGGGCTTCTGGCACGGGTCACAGCAAGGCTTCTGGCACGGGTCACAGCAGACCTGGCACGGGTCACAGCAGGGCTTCTGGCAAGGGTCACAGCACTGCTGGCAAGGGTCACAGCAGGGCTTCTGGCATGGGTCGCAGCAGGCCTGGCATGGGTCGCAGCAGCAGGACTGCTGGCAGGGGGCGCAGCAGAGGGTCTTCTGGCAGGGGCTGCAGCACACAGTCTTGGTCTTCACCACGGAGCAGCATCCTGTGGAGCAGCAGGCAGCAGAGCACATGGTGTGTGTGTGGGGAGGCTGAGGTGGGACAGAAAGAGGACCTGGAACAGAAAGCAGCTCAGACACTGCCTGACCCGGGACGCGGAGCAGCTCAGACACTGCCTGACCCGGGACACACAGAGCAGCTCAGCCACTGCCTGACCCGGGACGCGGAGCAGCTCAGACACTGCCTGACCCGGGACACACAGAGCAGCTCAGACACTGCCTGACCCGGGACGCGGAGCAGCTCAGACACTGCCTGACCCGGGACACACAGAGCAGCTCAGACACTGCCTGACCCGGGACGCGGAGCAGCTCAGACACTGCCTGACCCGGGACGCGGAGCAGCTCAGACACTGCCTGACCCGGGACACGCAGAGCAGCTCAGACACTGCCTGACCCGGGACACACAGAGCAGCTCAGACACTGCCTGACCCGGGACGCGGAGCAGCTCAGACACTGCCTGACCCGGACACACAGAGCAGCTCAGACACTGCCTGACCCGGGACGCGGAGCAGCTCAGACACTGCCTGACCTGGGACGCGGAGCAGCTCAGACACTGCCTGACCCGGGACACACAGAGCAGCTCAGACACTGCCTGACCCGGGACACGCGGAGCAGCTCAGCCACTGCCTGACCCGGGACGCGGAGCAGCTCAGACACTGCCTGACCCGGGACGCGGAGCAGCTCAGACACTGCCTGACCCGGGACGCGGAGCAGCTCAGCCACTGCCTGACCCGGGACGCGGAGCAGCTCAGACACTGCCTGACCCGGGACACACAGAGCAGCTCAGACACTGCCTGACCCGGGACACACAGAGCAGCTCAGACACTGCCTGACCCGGGACACACAGAGCAGCTCAGACACTGCCTGCTGGTCCAAGCATGCAGAGATGTTTTGGCTTGGAACACAAACCCACGGAACTGCTCTGGTTGGAGGAGACCTTGGAGAGCATCAAGTCCAACCCCTGGTTCCTGCTAAACCATGGCCCTCAGCACCACATCTCTGAGGCTTCCAGGGATGGGGATTCAGCCCTGGGAGAGTGGTTGCTGAGAACCCTTTTGCACCAAGAAGTAGACCACCAGGTCAGGAACATTTCCATTTCAGAGCTGTAGATCATGGAACCATGGGAGCAGAGAGTCAGGGAGCCAGAGAGTCAGGGAGCCAGAGAGTCAGGGAGCCAGAGAGTCAGGGAGCCATGGGAGCAGAGAGTCAGGGAGCCAGAGAGTCAGGGAGCCAGAGAGCCATGGGAGCCAGAGTCAGGGAACCATGAGAGTCAGGGAACCATGGAGCTACTGAACCATGGAAGAGAGAATGAGAGAACCATGGAAAGGTAGAAGCAGAATCCTGGAACTGTAGAGTCAGAGAATGATGGAAAGAGAAGCAGAGGATCCCAGAACCATGG
Source organism: Colaptes auratus (assembly GCA_015227895.2). Classification (NCBI taxonomy): domain Eukaryota; kingdom Metazoa; phylum Chordata; class Aves; order Piciformes; family Picidae; genus Colaptes; species Colaptes auratus. Next base: position 895,559 of record JAAWVA010000044.1, read on the forward strand.
AATCATAGAGTCAGAGAATGTTGGAGTCACAGAGCCATGGAAGAGAGAATGAGAGAACCATGGAGAGGTAGAAGCAGAATCCTGGAACTGTAGAGTCAGAGGATGATGGGAAGAGAAGCAGAGGATCCCATGGAGGCACAGAGCTATGGAAGGCAGAATCAGAGAACGATGGAAAGAGAAGAAGAGAGTCACAGAACCATGGAATCATGGAGTCAGAGAAGGTTGGAATCACAGAGCCATGGAAGAGAGAATCATGGAAAGAGAAGCAGAGAGCTGCAGCAGCGCAGAACCCAAGAAACACCAAAGCAGGGAAGCCTTTGGGCTGGGACCTCCGGGTCCGACCCCCTGCAAAGGTCAGACCCCCCCAAGCCAGGTCCCCACTCAGTGCTTGGCCAAGCCCCACGGAGCAGCCTTGCAGGCAGCTCCCACTCACCTTGCTGGCTGAGCAGTGCAGCTGAGTGAGGAGCAGGGGGGTCAGGGGCAGCTTTTTATGTCCCCCGGAGCTGTGCTGCCGGAAGTGAGGTACCCCAGAGCCATTCCTGCTCCTGCACTAAGCCTATACTTATCTGCTGAATCTGCCTGGCCTCTGCCTCACTGCACCTGACCAAGGCCTCAATTTTGTGGCTTTCATCAATTTGCTTGGCAGATTTTTGACAATTTTTTAATGTCAACTTAATTCTTGCTGCCAGCTGCCTGCTGCCCCTCCGGCACCTCCCTGCCCAGCTTGGCCTCGGGGCAGGCAGGCAGGTGGAGAGGTTGGGTGGCAGCTTCAGAGCGCTCCACCAGCGTGGCCATGGTGGGGGGGAGAGGGCTGAGGAGCAGGAGATTCCAGAGGCCTTCTGGCTGTCAGCTGCTCCTCAGTGGGGCTTTTGGAATCGGAATTCATGGAATCACAGCGGGGCAGGGGCTGGGAGGGACCTCTGGAGATCCTCTCATCCAACCCCCACTGCCAGAGCAGATTCACCTGAAGCAGGTGGCAAAGGATGGACTCTTGGGTGTGGGTGGGTGTGGGTGTGTGAAAAGTCTCCAGAGGTGGAGACTCCACCACCTCTGGGCCTGCTCCCAGGGCTCTTGTTCTGGAGTTTTTGCTTTTGGATGCAGAAATGGTGAAGCCTGAGGTCTTTCTTTGGGGGGGGGTGTCTCTGGTCACCAGGTGGGCAAACACAGCACAGAAGATTCCTGAGGCCCTGCTGCCTCATCACATCCCTTAAGGACTGCTGTGATTTAAGCTGCCTCCTCCTCCTGTACTTGGAGTTCTCTCTGGGATTGATTACCTCCAGAAATGAAGAGCTCTGGAGATGGTTCAGCTCCACTGCCCTGGGCCTTGCTCTCTGTGTCCCCCTCACCACCCTGTGCTGCATTCCCCCTTGCTGTGTGTTCTCTGCTCTTGATTCCTCTGAGCAGCTCTTTGCCTCCCTGGCCAGTTTCAGGCAGGTTTGGTGGAGGCAGAGCAGAACTCCTGCTTTAAAAGAGCTCTTTCCATCCTGTGTCTCTTCTCTCTCACTTTCGAGCTGTCTCCTGCCTTCAGCAGGCAGCTGTCCAGCTCCATCCTTTCTGCCTGCTTCAGGGTCTAGAGACTGCAAAGAGCAAGAGGGTTTTAGCTGAGCCCCCCCCCAGGCTCCTGCTGTGGATGCTGTGAAGGGGGCAGAGGGCTGGGAAGCTGCTGAGGGGCCTGGAGCAAAGGCTGAGACCCCTGGGGCTGAGAGCTTGGAGGAGAGCAGCCCCAGAGGGGATCTGAGCAGTGCCCAGCAAGGAATTTCAGGCACCAAGGCCTTTGCAGATCCATGATGGAAATCTGGGACAGGCTTTGGGGTCAAACCCGAGCCCAAAGATTTTTCCTTTTGGAACACAAAAGCCTTTTGGAATTCTGCCCCCCCCCCCACCCCTGCCTCCCCCTCCCCTTGCTGCCCCTGCCTGGTGTAATTTGATCTGCAGAATTCCTGCCCCATGCTTTTGATTCCTTCCCATCCCAGCGGTGCCCTCCAGCAACGGCAGAGCCTCCTACGGATGTCGTTCCTGGAAGAGCTTCCACACGCAGGCTGCCGTCAGCCCTCGGCAGTCATTAGCGCTGCTGCTAATGATCCTGTCGCAATTATTCATTAATGATGTTGATATTTGTTTGATGGGGAGGCCTGGAGGCCCTCACGTGGTGTCCTCAGCATCTTTTCAGACCGAAGGACGTCCTTGGCCAAAAAAAAATGATGACTGAGTCCTGTCCCGGGGCAGAGGCAGCTCATGAGACCCAGCCCCGGGGGGCTCTCGATGCTTCCCCCCTGAGATCAGCCCAGGAAGGCTGCTGCAGGGCTGGGCAGCCGGGGGAGCAGAGCGCCGTGGACCCCCTGACCATCCCCCCAGCTGCACAGGAGGTGCACTGGACCCTGCCGAGGGGCAGCACAAGAAGGTTCAGGCTGTTCGCGGGCTCGCAGCCTTTGCTCCTCACAGAGCTGCCCCAGGCCTCCCCCCTGCAGCTTCCCAGCCTGCCCTGGACTCCCTCCAGCGGCTCCAAGGCTCTCTTGAGTTCTCCTCTCCCTCTCTCCACTCCGGTTTTTGTCGGGGGGCTGCTTGCTGGCTTTGCCTGCCCCACTCCAGCTTTTAGGAAGCTGCCGAGTCTCCCCCGCAGCACTTCCAGCACCAGGGGCTCAGCACTTCGGCAGCCAAGGTCAGCCCCTGTCCGCCGTCACCTGGGCTGCACCCCCTGCTGATGAACGACCTGCTAATCTTCCTGCTAATTAATGGCCAGGGGAGGCCAGGCCACTGCCAGCCCTTGCCGCCTAATTAGTGGCAGAGGTGTGCAGAGGCTCAGCTGATAAAGGAGGCTCAGGGCTACCTCGGAGGGGATCTCTGAGCCTGCAGAGAAACGACGGGAGACTGAGGGAGGGGAAAAGCCCTGGAGGGCAGCCTGAGCAGTGAGTTAAGGTTAGAAAAGGCTCAGAATGGGGCAGGTTTCTCTCTAGCTTGTGCAGGTTTGCTGCTCTGCTGCCCAGGCAGGTTGTGGTGGCTTTCAAAACCCAGCTGGATGTGTTCCCGTGCAAGCTGATCCAGGAGGGATGCCTAAAGCCACGGGAAGCCTTTACAGCAAGGGTGCTGAGCCCCTGGTCATGGATGCTCCCAACCCAACCCAACCTAGGAATGGAATTGATGGAATGGAAGGGAATAAACTGGGGATGGGATGGAAAGGAAAGCAGAGAAGCTTTGTTCTTGTTCTCCCTTCACTGCTGCCATTTCTCTTCCTCATCTTGCTGGGACCCTGCAGCCAAGAGTGTGACCAGCCCAGAGGCTTTGTGCCTTTTGTGGGGCTGAGAAAAAGGGAAGGAAATGTCTGTGGTTAGTCACAGAATAAAGAGTTGGAGGCCTGAGGCAGCAGGGAGAGAGAGAGAGAGAGCTTGAAGGCAAACCCTCTCCTGTGCCAAAAACCCTGGGTGGCTCAGTGCCCAGCTGCAGGGAGGTGAAGAACTCAGGAGGGAAAGGCTTTGAAAAGTGGCTGCCAAGGGTCTGCTGGGCATGAGGCAGCTCCCAGGACTGGCAGCAGGCTGAGCATGGCTGAGTGAGTCATGAATGGCTCTCTGCAGCCTGCCTGCAGCTTTCCCTTGCAGCAGCAAGTTCCTGCAGAGTGACACTTTCCCCGTGACCCACAGCTCTCTCATTCCAGAGCCCTCTGCCCAGCAGCTCATTCCCCAGGCACCCGCAGTGCCCAGCTCACCCAGCCCCTTTCCCAGCCCTGGCAGGGCTGAGTCAGCAGGGGAAAGCTTCTCTGCTTCCACACTGCTCGAAGTGACTTCCCCGAGGGTGTCCCAGGGCAGGCTCCAGGACTCTGACTCTGTTTTGTTTCCCAGCAGCAGCAGCTATAGAGGATCTCAGCTGCTGGAAAACAGAGGTCAGAGCCCCGGGGCGGGGGGATGACCCTGAGCCCCTCTCTGCAGCTGCTGAGCTGGCTGCAGGGGTTGGGTTGCAGCAGGAAGCCTCCCAAAGTGCTCCTCCTGCCCTCTGCCTGCACTGCAGAGCCCCTGGCACCACTGTTGTGTGCCGTGGGCACCTCCCTTGGTTTCCACCTTGCTGTCCCTCCTGCTCCTGCTGCTTTCAGCAGCGATTGAAGCAAGGCTCTGAAGCCCTGAGAGCCAACAGAGGCCCCCAGGCAGGGAGCTGTGCTGGAGACCAGAAACCATCCAGAGCTGCAGGTGAAGGAGGATTTTATTGTCTTGCTGGAGAAGGAAGGAGCAAAGCAAGCAAGAAACTGTCCCCAGCAGGCAGCAGGCTTGGTGCTGGCAGGGAGAAGACAACCAGCTCACAGCTGACCCAGCTCAGGCTTCGTCCTCAGGCCCAGATGCCCTCTGGCCACCTGGGGAGTGGAGGGTGGCAGCGAAGCGGCAGAGCCGGCAGGGAGAGGAGCTCAGGGCCCGGGGTGAGGAGCGAGGTGCTGGGCCCAGCTGTGGGGCTGGATGCTGCTCTCAGTACTTGGGGCACTTGGGGGGCAGCTTGCAGATGTTCTTGGTGTACTGGGGGCAGTAGGGGGCCGGGGGGCAGTAGCGCTGCACCGGGGGGCAGCAGAGCTGCGGGGGGGGGCAGTAGCGCTGCACGGGGGGGCAGTAGGACTGCACGGGGGGGCAGCAGGGGGTCACGTAGCTGTACTTCTGCACAGGCTGCCTCTGGATGCTGTAGTGGCAGGAGGGCCCTGAGTTGTGGCAGGAGGAGTAGGATTCGTGGCAGGAGGAGCGAGAGCCGTGGCAGGAGGACTCATAGTCGTGGCAGGACCCCCGGGAGCACATCTTGCTGGAGCGGTGGCAAAGCTGTCAGGGGCAAGAGATGCACCTGGTGAGAGCAGCCCCGGACCCACCTCGCAGATCCCCTTTCCCCGGGGGGGATCCCCCAGGCAGCTGCTTCTCCTTCCCTTCCTGCCCAACCCAGCCCGAGCTCAGCCCTGGCCCTGCCTCGTCCGCAGGGTTTGCTGTGCCAGCTGTGCTGTGGAGCTGCAAGGTGGCACCAGGAGCCCCATGAGTCACTCCCCAAGCCTTCCTCCTTGGCAAACAACTTGGAGCTGCTGTCACCTGAGGACCCCTTCCTCTGCCTTTGCTCTGCCTTCCCACTGATCCTCAGCCCTCCACCCACCAGACCTGCTGCCCAAGGCCTCACCCAGCCTGGCCTTGAACACCCCCAGGCAGGAGGCAGCCACAGCCTCCCCGGGCAGCCTGTGCCAGAGCCTCCCCTCCCTGGTCCTGAAGAACTTCTTTCTCAGCTCCAGTCTGACCCTGCTCTCCCTCAGCTCCAAACTACTCCCCCTGAGAGCTCCTCATACAGAGTCCCTCTGCAGCCTTCCTGCAGGATCCCTTCAGGTACTGGAGGGCAGCTCTGAGGTCTCCCTGGAGCCTTCTCCTCTGCCCACCCCCAGCTCCCTCAGCAGAGCTGCTCCCTCCAGCCCTCGGCTCATCCTTTTGGCCTCCTCTGGCCTCTCTCCAGCAGCTCTGTGTCCTCCTCCTGCTGGGGCCACCAGAGCTGGAGGGCAGTGCTCTAGGTGGGGGTCTCAGCAGAGCAGAGCCAAGGCTCTGAGCTACCTCTCAGCTCCCAGCAGGTCCACACAAACCCCCCGTGGATGCTGCTTCTCCTCCCTCAGCACCAACAGAAACAGCAAAGTGTTGTCTTACCCTCTGGAGCTGCAGGCAGCAGGTCTGGAGGTGAAGGAGAGCGACTGAGGAGCTCTGGGCTCAGGGACCTTTTATAAGGGCTGCAGGAGGGCTCTGGGCTGTCAGGCACCTCCCTGCCACGCCAACCTCATCATTTCCACTGTCACTCCCGAGCTGTTTGCTCCCTGCTGGCTTCCTCTGCGCCACGCCGAGTTCCATCCCGGCTAATTCCCGGGGATTTGGGGAGGTGTTTCTTGCCCATTTCCTGCGATCTGACACTAATCTCCCTGCTCCTAATTAGCCGCCGATGGGCACCTGGGGGTTGCATCAGCGGCAGCAGGGCCCTGATGGCTCAGAAGCTGCTGACTCCTGGGGCAGACCTTCCGCCCTCTGCGGGTGACAGCTCAGGGCTTTGGTGAGTGCCAAGAGGAAATGGAATGCTCTGGGGCAACTCCTGGGCATGGCTCAGTGTCTGCTGTGGTCTTTGGTCCCCTGGTAGGGGCACTGTGGCCGTTTTAGGCTGGGGATGAGGGGCAAAGGATGTGAGCTGCAAGAGGAGAGGATGGGGCTGGAGGTGAGGAAGAAATTCTTTAGCATGGGGATGGTGAGACCCTGGCACAGGCTGCCCGGGTGGGGGGCTGTGGATGTTCCCTCCCTGGAGGTGCTCAAGAAACCTGTGGCTATGGTAGCTGGGGCCACGGTGGGGTTGGGTTGGTGTTGGACTGGGCGATCCTGGAGGCCTTCTCCAACCCCAGCAGCTCTGTGATCCTCTCAGAGCTCGCCCAGCGCTCGAGGGCAGAGCAAACCTCCTGCTGCTGAGCTCTGGGCAGGCTGCCGAGGCTGTGCCAGCCCAAGGCAGGACAGGAGGAGGACTGGGGGAGGCTTTGCTGTTCCTCCACTTCCCAATCTGCTTTCTAAGGGCATTTTGCAGGCACTCAAGACATTCACAGGCGAAAAATGAACCTAGCCCTGGAGTTAGGAAGTGATCTGCTGTTGGGCAACCAAGGGTTGCATCAAGCTGCAATCCAAGCTGACTCTGCTGCCCCTCGCACGGCAGCCTCACGTTGGCCCTCAGATGCTTTGGCTCCTGCTGAGCTGTAATTAGCAGCCACCACTCACAGGGACTCCACTCAGAGGCAGCCAAGGCCTTGACACCGGAGATGACGCTGAGAGGATGTCCCTGGTCCCAGCTGGGTCCACTCCAGGTGGGAATCCAGGAGCCGTCAGCTGGGCTCCTGCCTTACGTCACCAACCGATCCTGTTTGTGCCCCTCCCGGAAGCAGGGGATTTGGGATCCTGAGCAGGGAGGATTTGTGCTGGGAAGGACTCGCCTTTGGCATCCTGTTTGCACCTCCCCACTTGCTTCAGCCTCCCCTCTGTCATTTTTGCTCACAGAGTCATCTTGGTTGGAGAAGCTCTCTGAGGTCAGCCGGTCCAAGCAGCGGCCCAGCACCGCCACGGCCACCAAACCATGGCCCCAGCGTGCCACGGCCAAGAGTTTGCTCTGAGCACCTCCAGGGGTGGGGACTCCATCAACTCCCTGTTCAGACTCAAGGCTGGGTCCCTCACTCCAAGGACACTGAGGTGCTGGAGCCAACAGGTGACCAGAAAAGGGCAACAAGGCTGGGGAAGGGTCTGGGGAACAGGGCTGGGGAGGAGCAGCTGGGGGAGGTGAGGCTGGAGAAGAGGAGGCTGAGGGGAGACCTTCTGGGTCTCTACAGCTCCCTGAAGGGAAGCTGGAATGGGCTTAGTGTTGGCCTCTTCTCCCAAGAGACAGGATGAGGGGAAATGGTCTGAAATTGTGCCAGGGGAGGTTCAGGTTGGCCATGAGGAACAATTTCTGCCCTGCAAGAGTGGTCAGGGGGCTGGCCCAGGCTGCCCAGGGAGGTGGTGGAGTCCCAGCCCTGAGGGTGCTCCAAAGCTTGTGTAGATGTGGCACTTGGGGCCAGGGTTTGGTGCCCGTGGTGGTGTGGGGCTGGAGGTTGGACTGGGTGAGCTCAGAGAGCTTCCCCAGCTTAGTGATTCTCGTTCTCAGTGATGCCCAAATGGTCCTTCTGGGCTGATAAGGTTGGGAGAGGCTCCTGTGTCAAGCCTCTGCCGTGCAGGGTGTGCTCCTCTCATCCTTCAGGAGATCCCCTGAGATAAGGACTGAAGCTGGAGCCGGCTGAGGAGCCCTGGGGGATGCCGACGCCGCGAAGCGCCGCCTGGGAGCCGAGCAATCCTGTTCTGGAACCGGAGCCTCCGCTGGGTGGGTGCTGAGTGGGGAGAAAAGGAGAGACCTGGGCTGTGGAAGAAGTGGAGAGAGGCTCAGCTTCTGCTTTTCAGTCTCTGCAAACAGGAGCTGATGTGTGTGTGGGGGGGACAGGCTGAGGGAGCTGGGGGTGGGCAGCCTGGAGAGGAGAAGGCTCCAGGGGGACCTCAGAGCTGCCTGCCAGGACCTGAAGGGATCCTGCAGGAAGGCTGCAGAGGGACTCTGCATGAGGGGGCTGAGGGGCAGTGGTTTGGAGCTGAGGGGGAGCAGGGTCAGACTGGAGCTGAGGAAGAAGTTCTTCAGGACCAGGGAGGGGAGGCTCTGGCACAGGCTGCCGGAGAGGCTGTGGCTGCCTCCTGCCTGGGGTGTTCAGGCCTTGAGCAGCTGAGCTGAGTCTCTGGTGAGACCCCACCTGGAGTACTGCCTCCAGTTCTGGAGCCCCTCTGGCAAGAGGGCTCTGGAGGTGCTGGAGGGTGTCCAGAGAAGGCCAGAGGAGGAGCAGAGGGCTGGAGCTGCTCTCCTATGAGGACAGCCTGAAGGAGTTGGGGCTGTGCAGGCTGGAGAAGAGAAGCTCCGAGGTGACCTCATTGTGGCCTTCCAGGGTCTGAAGGGGGCTACAGGAAGGCTGGGGAGGGACTGCTCAGGCTATCAGGGAGTGCTAGGACTAGGGGAATGGACTGAAGCTGGAGGTGGGGAGATTCAGGCTGGAGGTGAGGAGGAAGTTCTTCCCCGTGAGGGTGGTGAGGCCCTGGGATGGGTTGTGCAGGGAGGGGGTTGAGGCCCTGTCCCTGGAGGTGTTTCAGCCCAGGCTGGATGAGGCTCTGGGCAGCCTGCTCTGGCGTGGGCTGTCCCTGCCCGTGGCAGGGGGGTTGGAACTAGATGATCCTTGTGGCCCCTTCCAGCCCTGACTGAAACTATGGAACTGTGTTGTATCTAGGTGGGTTGGATTGGTTGCTGGGTTGGATGCCATGATCTTGAAGGTCTCTTCCAACCTGGTGGTGCAGTATTGTATTATAGATGACAGGGTGCAGAGGTTTTGGTCCCTGAATTCATTTATCTGCCACAGGAACGCCTCTGGAAGGCCAGGATTGGCTTGGAGCTGCTGCTGGAGCTTCAGGATGTGTGCACCTGGAGGTGCTGGAGAAGAGCAGAGTGAGGAGTGCTGCTTTGGCCACGGGGAAGCAGCTCTTGGCTGGGGACCACTGCAGCAGGCTGCCCGGGGAGGTGGCGGAGGGTCCAGCCCTGGCCACAGCCCAGGGCAGGTCGTCTGGGCTGGGGACCTCAACATGAGAGCTCCCCAGGAGCTCTCAGGGTGCACTTGCAGCCCAGAAAGCCAAGCAGAGCCTGGGCTGCAGCAGCAGAAGTGTGGCCAGCAGGGCCAGGGAGGGGATTCTCCCCCTCTGCTCAGCTCTGGTGAGCACTGCTCTGCAGCACTGCCTCCAGGTCTGGAGCCCCTATGACAAGAGGGATCTGGAGGTGCTGGAAGGTGTCCAGAGCAGGCCCCAGGAGGATGAGCAGAGGGCTGCAGCACCTCTCCTGTGAGGACAGACTGAAGGAGTTGGGGCTGTGCAGGCTGGAGAAGAGAAGGCTCCGAGGTGACCTCATTGTGGCCTTCCAGGATCTGAAGGGGGCCTACAGGACGGCTGGGGAGGGACTGCTCAGGCTCTCAGGCAGTGATAGGACTGGGGGGAGAATGGACTGAAGCTGGAGGTGGGGAGATTCAGGCTGGAGGGGAGGAGGAAGTTCTTCCCCGTGAGGGTGGTGAGGCCCTGGGATGGGTTGTGCAGGGAGGGGGTTGAGGCCCTGTCCCTGGAGGGGTTTCAGCCCAGGCTGGATGAGGCTCTGGGCAGCCTGATCCAGTGTGGGGTGTCCCTGCCCATGGCAGGGGGGGGTTGGAACTGGCTGATCCTTGTGGTCCCTTCCAACCCTAACTGAAACTATGACACCATGAAACCTCCCTGCTGGCTGCAGGCCTTGGGCTGAGCCCCTTGCAGCACCCCAGGGGGCTGTGAGGCCCCAGGCACAGACAGCAGAGAGGCCACACAATAAACAGAGCAGCAGCAACCTCTCGTTTGGGGAGTGAAGTTTTATTGTCTCCTCTGCGGGCTGCGGGGGGGGTGTGTGTGAGTGACACAGGGCAGGGAAGCCACAGCCCAGCAGAAGCCTCTCCCAGCCCTTGGGAGGAGGGCAGGGGCTGGGTCCTGCCGGCTACAGACACCAAACCAGGTCAGGCTGGGGTTTGGGAGGGAAGCTCAGCGACTCGGAAGGCTTCAGGCAGACCAACACCAGGGGGAGGAGAAGCTTCAGGCAGGGAGAGAGCAGCCGAGGGAAGGAGCAGCTGGGAGGGGTCCAATCCTGCTCCTAGTACTTGGGGCAGGTTGGTGGCAGCCTGCAGACCTTTGGGGCGTACTGGGGGCTGAGGCGCTGCACGGGGGGGCAGAGGAGCTGCTTGGGGGGGTAGCAGGGCTGCACGGGGGGGCAGAGGAGCTGCTTGGGGGGGCAGCAGGGCTGCACGGGGGGCAGAGGAGCTGCTTGGGGGGGCAGTAGGACTGCACAGGGGGGCAGTAGGACTGCTTGGGGGGGTAGCAGGGCTGCACAGGGGGGCAGTAGGATTGCACAGGGGAGCAGTAGGACGGCACAGAGGGGAAGTAGGACTGCTTGGGGGTGTAGCAGGGCTGCACAGGGGGGCAGGAGCGCTGCACAGGGGGGCAGTAGGGCTGCATGGGGGGAGAGCAGGGGGTCATGTAGCTGTACTTCTGCACAGGCTGCCTCTGGGAGCTGTAGTGGCAGGAAGGTCCTGAGTCGTGGCAGGAAGGTCCTGAGTCGTGGCAGGAGGGTCCTGAGTCGTGGCAGGAGGGTCCTGAGTCGTGGCAGGAAGGTCCTGAGTCGTGGCAGGTGGACTCATATTCGTGGCAGGACCCCCGGGAGCACATCTTGTGGGGTGGTGGCAGAGCTGTAGGGAAGAGAGAGAGAGAGACCTTGAGGCTGGTACCTGAGCAACCCTGCACTGGGATCTGCCCTGGGTTCCCTCTGCTCTTCCCCCTCCCCAGTTCCTCAGGGATAAGAAAGTAGCTTCAGTGATGGTTAGGTGCTGGGGGCTGAGGTCCCATCCCTGGTGAGGTGCTGGGGGCTGAGGTCCCATCCCTGGTGAGGTGCTGGGGGCTGAGGTCCCATCCCTGGTGAGGTGCTGGGGGCTGAGGTCCCATCCCTGGTGAGGTGCTGGGGGCTGAGGTCCCATCCCTGGTGAGGTGCTGGGAGCTGAGGTCCCATCCCCCACTCAGAGCCTTTTCTGGACACACTTTGCCCCCTCAAAGCCTCCCTCTGACCATGTGCTGCAGACCCAGACCCTCCCAAGCCTTCCACTCAACAACTTGGAAGTCTCTTTCCCGTGGAGTCCTCTGACTGTCCTCAATCCTCCTTCTCCACTCTCTCTTGCTTGGCTCTGCCTGAGCCTCTGCCAAGCTGGTTTCCCTCCTGCCCTTCATCAAACAGCTGCTGTGGGCAGCAAGGACCTGATCTCTGTCCTGGCCAAAGCCTGGAGCTGAGGAGCAGCATCCTCCAAGTCTACCAAAGCTTCATGGGGAGAGCCTGGAACAGGTTGCCCAGGGAGGGGCTGTGGCTGCCTCCTCCCTGGAGCTGCTGAAGGCCAGGCTGGATGAGGCCTTGAGCAGGCTGGGCTGGTGGGAGGTGTCCCTGCCCCTGGCAGGGGGTTGGAGCTTGGATGATCTTCAAGGTCTCTTCCAACCCAACCCATTCCAGGGCTCCATGAAGGAACCCAAGAGAAACAGAAATATTTGCCTTACCCTGGAGCAGCAGCAAGGGAGCAGCAAGAGGAACAGAGGAGCAGCTGGAGAAGCCTGGGCTGAGGGAGCTTTTATACCTTTGAGAGGCTGATGTGGGCCATGAGGCATCTCCTGTAACCCAATTACAGCTCCCAGCCCTCTGCTGCCCCTTTGTTCAGCCTCAGACCTTCTCCCTTTGATGCCTCTCCGCACACTAATTGTCCAGGGGTTATTAATAGCACTGCTAATGCCTCCACCTCCTTCTGAAGGGGGGGGGGAGAAGCTGTTTCACACCAAGTGACACCCAAGGAGCTCAGGGATCTGGGCAGGGACATTGGTCATGCAGCAGCAGTGGTGAAGCTGCCATGTGGAGCATGAGCCAAAGGTGAGCACAGCTCCCCCTGTGCTGCCAGGGCTCCCCCTGGGCTGCCAGAGCTCCCCACGGGCTGCCAGGGCTCCCCCTGGGCTGCCAGGGCTCCCCCTGTGCTGCCAGGGCTCCCCCTGGGCTGCCAGGGCTCCCCCTGGGCTGCCACGGCTCCCCCTGGGCTCCTGCAGCTCCCCGTGGGCTGCCACGGCTCCCCCTGGGCTCCCAGGGCTCCCCCTGGGCTGCCAGGGCTCCCCCTGGGCTGCCACGGCTCCCCACGGGCTGCCACGGCTCCCCCTGGGCTGCCGCGGCTCCCCCTGGGCTGCCAGGGCTCTCCCTGGGCTGCCGCAGCTCCCCCTGGGCTCCCGCGGCTCCCCCTGGGCTGCCAGGGCTCCCCCTGGGCTGCCACGGCTCCCCACGTGCTGCCGCGGCTCCCCCTGGGCTGCCGCAGCTCCCCCTGGGCTCCCGCAGCTCCCCCTGGGCTGCCGCGGCTCCCCCTGGGCTGCCAGGGCTCCCCCTGGGCTGCCAGGGCTCCCCACGGGCTGCCACGGCTCCCCCTGGGCTGCCGCGGCTCCCCCTGGGCTGCCAGGGCTCCCCACGGGCTGCCACGGCTCCCCCTGGGCTGCCACGGCTCCCCTGGGCTCCCGCGGCTCCCCCTGGGCTGCCACGGCTCCCCCTGGGCTGCCACGGCTCCCCACGGGCTGCCACAGCTCCCCCTGGGCTCCTGCGGCTCCCCCTGGGCTCCCGCGGCTCCCCCTGTGCTGCCACGGCTCCCCCTGGGCTGCCGCGGCTCCCCCTGGGCTCCCGCGGCTCCCCTGGGCTGCCACAGCTCCCCCTGGGCTGCCGCAGCTCCCCACGGGCTCCCGCGGCTCCCCCTGGGCTGCCGCAGCTCCCCACGTGCTGCCACGGCTCCCCCTGGGCTGCCGCAGCTCCCCACAGGCTCCCGCGGCTCCCCCTGGGCTGCCGCGGCTCCCCACGTGCTGCCACGGCTCCCCCTGGGCTCCCGCGGCTCCCCCTGGGCTGCCACGGCTCCCCACGGGCTGCCAGGGCTCCCTTCGGGCTGCCACGGCTCCCCACGGGCTGCCAGGGCTCCCCCTGGGCTCCCGCGGCTCCCCCTGGGCTGCCACGGCTCCCCACGGGCTGCCAGGGCTCCCCCTGGGCTCCCGCGGCTCCCCCTGGGCTCCCGCGGCTCCCCACGGGCTGCCAGGGCTCCCCACGGGCTGCCGCGGCTCCCCACGGGCTGCCAGGGCTCCCCACGGGCTGCCACAGCTCCCCCTGGGCTGCCGCAGCTCCCTCTGGGCTCCCGCGGCTCCCCCTGGGCTGCCACGGCTCCCCCTGGGCTGCCAGGGCTCCTGGGGGGTATGGTCAGGGCAGGAACAGTGCAGCTGAGTGGCCCAGGGGGCAGGGTATTGTAATGAGGGATTTGGCCCTACCCAAGGGTGTCCCCCCCCCCAGATTCCAACCCTGTCGTCCCACCAAGGGCTGCTTTCGGTCCTGGGCTGGGCGCTGGGGGCTCAGGGAAGCTGCTCTGAGGAAGCCCTCAGCTGGCAAAGGCTCAGGGGGGGAGGTAAGGTCGAGGACCGTTTTTGTCAGCTGAGGTTCACAGAGCCCTGGAGTGGGTTGGGTTGGAAGGGACCTTAGAGGTCAGCCAGCTCCAACCCCCTGCCAGGGGCAGGATCACCTCCCACCAGCCCAGGCTGCTCAGAGCCTCATCCAGCCTGGCCTTGAGCAGCTCCAGGGAGGGGGCAGGGGCTGGAGGAGCTTCAGAGGTCCCTTGCAGCCCCTCAGCATTCTGTGACGCAAAGAGGCAACATCAGAGCTTTGAGCTGCCTGCAGGACAGGAGGCAGTGGCCTGAAGCTGCAGCAGGGCAGGTGTGGGTTGGCTGTTGGGAGGATTTGCTTTGCTGCTGCGAGCAGGTGGGCCCTGGGCCTGCCTCCAGGGTGGGGGTTAAGATCCTGGATTCCACCACGATGCTGAGGGTGGGTTTCGGACTCTGAGCTGGGGCCCAGCAGCAGCACCGATGTCCTGCTCTCGGCACCCAGCCAGCAGCTCTCCTGCCAGCACATCCTGGCCCTGGCTGCAGCTCAGGAGGAGCACAGAGGCAGCAGAGTCATGCGGCAGGGGCTGAAGCTTCTGAGCCTGCATCCTCCCATGACTCACGGCTGAACTTCCATCAGCTTTCCAGCTCTGTGCACAGCTCTTGCCCGGCAATTACCTTTTTTTTCTGGTCCTATAAAAGGCAGGAATGTGCCAAGACCTGGTTGGCATCGTGGCCCAGGCACAAGGGACTGTGGGGTGGTGCTCTGCTGACTCACTGGGAGCCCTCAAACAGCTCCCTTCAGCTCTGGGCTTCAGCATCGCGGAGGGGAAAGCTCAAACTGGGAATGGAGGGGGGCAGAAACTCTTTGCTGCAAGGCTTGGGGCAGGCTGCAGTCAAGCAGCTGCCTCAGAGAGCTTTGGTGGTGCCTGGGGGAGGGTCCCTGGTGCCCTAGAACCCCGGGGAGGGGGCAGAGGGAAGCTCCAGGTGTGTCAGGTGCTGAGCGTTGGGAGCCCAAGAGCAGGAAGCGAAGCCAGCTGTGGTCAGGGCCCAGCAGAGTCTCCATTCTCCAGGAGCTGCCTCACTGCTGAAGCCTCCAGCTCTATAAAGCTGACTCTTTTCAGGCCCTTGCCCTCAGTTTGAGTCTCCTGTGGCCGAGGTAGGTGGCTTGGGTGTGATCTGGAACCTTTATGGAGCTGCATTTGTAGGCTGCAGCTCTGAGCTGAGGGAGGGTCTCCTGCAGCCTCCGCTCTGCCGTGCTGAGGCCTCCGCTGGGGTCCTGGGACCACTTCTGGGCTCCTCAGGTCGAGCAGAGAGGGAAGTGCTTGAGAGCAAAGGGCACTGAGGACCATGAGGGGGCCTGGGACACCTCTCCTGAAGAAAGGCTGAAGGTCTTGGGGTCTTTTAGCCTGGAGAAGAGAAGGCTGAGGGGAGATCTGCTCAGTGCTGATCAGTACTTGGAGGGTGGGGGTCAGGAGGGTGGGGCCAGGCTGCTTCCAGTGCTGCCCAGTAACAGGACAAGAGGTAACTGGTGCAGCCTGGAGCATGGGGAGGAACTTCTTCACCACGAGGGTGGTGGAGCCCTGGAGCAGGCTGCCCTGGGAGGTGGTGGAGCCTCTGTTTCTGGAGGCATTCAAAGCCCTCCTGGACGATTTCCTGCTGGCTTTATGCAATCTGCAGCACATCCCAGCCCTGTGCTGAGGCAACACAACCCCAGCCCAGGAGACTTCTGCTGCCTCTGCTCCTCAGGCTCTTCCTAAGCCTCTGCTCACAACCTGCAGTGCTCCATCTTGGCCAAGGGCGTGGGTGAGAGCCTGGACTGCTTAGAAAGTGTTAGAGAGGAGATTTTTATCTCCTCTTCCCTCAAATGATTTCAGTCAGACTCAAACTCAGCCTCCAGCCTGGCTTGGTTTCAGCCTCCTGTTTGGCACAGGCAGAAGGCTGCCCCAGGAGCTCCTCCGGCTGCCCCAGGAGCTCCTCCGGCTGCCCCAGGAGCTCCTCCGGCTGCCCCAGGAGCTCCTCCGGCTGCCCCAGGAGCTCCTCCGGCTGCCCCAGGAGCTCCTCCGGCTGCCCCAGGAGCTCCTCCGGCTGCCCCAGGAGCTCCATGCAGGCTCAGAGCTGCACCTTCCTGACCGGCCTGCTCATTCCTTGCACCTGCAGTCATGGACCTGGCACAGGGGACCGATGCTCCTCGGTGTTTTAATTAACTCTCCTCATGACACAAGTGCTAATAATCAGCTTCTTGTTGCTGTCAGGGACCCAAGTGTGAAGCCTTCACTAATTAAATATCTGCCTCATTACACAGGGCCCTGCTCTGCTCCCCCAGAGCCACGGATTGCTGCCAGGATCTGCTGGGGGAAGCACTGGGAGAGGAGCTCAGAGTGATGGGAGGCAGCTGCTGGGCTTCCTGCCTTGTCCCCCTCCTGATATTCCCTTTCCCCCTCTCCCTGCATCTGCAAAGGGAGCCCAGGACTTCTCTGGCCTCTGCTGAGAGGAGTCCCCTCAGCCCTTGGTGGGAGCACTGAGAGCTCTTCTTTGCTGCTTCCCAGCCCTGTGTGGGGTTTCCCAGCCTAGGAGGCTCTGCTGCTGGGCAAAGGCTGAGCCCAGCCCAGGCAATGTTTCACCAGGGCCAGGTGGACT
Source organism: Colaptes auratus (assembly GCA_015227895.2). Lineage (NCBI taxonomy): Eukaryota > Metazoa > Chordata > Aves > Piciformes > Picidae > Colaptes > Colaptes auratus. Next base: position 911,749 of record JAAWVA010000044.1, read on the forward strand.
CTGCTGCAGCTTCCCAAGCAGGCAGAGCTGCCCTGCTCCAAGTGGCTGACTAACAGCTCCTCAGTCAGCAGCAGCCAGAACCACTGTGGCTGGAGAAGAGCTTTGACATCCCCAGGGCCAGCCAGGCTCTGCCTCTACCAGGGCCACTGCCACAGCACATCCTGGAGCAGCACAGCCAGAGGGAGGAAGGTGAAGTAGCTTTAGTCCTTCTGCCTGTGCCCTCTCGTCCCTGGTGAGCAGACCTCCTGGGTGGACTCAGCTCTTGCCCCCAGCAGCCCTGCTGCACAGCCAAAGCTTCTCTTTCAGCTCCTCCAAAATGTGAGGATCTGAGGGGCAGGGCCAGAGAGTCACAGAGCCAGGGGCTGGGATTAGCAAAAGATGTCGAGCACGGAAGGGTTGGGGGTGGGAGGGACCTTCAAAGCTCATCTGCTCCTGTCCTGCTCTGAGCAGGGACATCCCCAACTGGATCAGGTTGGCTCAGAGCCCCATCAAGCCTCTGGGCTTCAGTATCTCCAGGGATGGAGCCTCCACCACGTCCCTGGGCAAGCAAAGTGCAGCCTTGGCTGAGCCCTTGGTGGGAGCACTGAGGGCTCTTTGCTCTTTTCCCAGCCCTGTGTGGTGTTCACCAGGCTGGAGCCCACTGGAGGCTCTGCTGCACTGCAAAGCCTGACACCCCACCCCCCACCCCACTTTTATGTTGCACCAGGCAATGTTTCATCCAGGAAACCTGGAGCAGTGTTCCAGCACCCTGGAGGTGAAGACCTTCAGCCTGAGAGAGCTCTTGCAGGCCCAGCAGCTGGACTGGCCTGGTGGATGCAGGAGGGGTGGGGGAGTGGAGAGCTGAGCTGAGCCCCAGTGCTCCCTAGCTGGGCCCCAGGGGGAAGTGGGGAAGGCTGTGAAGAGCTTGGGAACGGTGCTGAAGGTAGAGAGGAGGAAGGTGGTGGAAGAACAAGAGGACACCAGCAGGTTGTGTGAGCTTTAAGCTTTAATGTCACAGCTTTGCTGCGCAGGCAGCAGCAGGGGGCCGCCGGATTCAGGCTCTGCCGTGCCAGGGTGAGGGCTCAGGATGGGCAGAGGTGCCAGGGGCTGGAGGGATGGATGGGGCAGGACCTGCCCGAGCTCGGGGCTGCGTCTTGCAGAGGAGAGGCTGGGGGGGAGCGGGGGGAGGGGAGAGCAGCAGCCCCAGCGCTGACCACCGCCGGGTCCTGGTCACTTCTGGTTCTGCTGCGGCGGCCACTGCACCGCCTGCTTGATCTGCTGCTGCTGGCACGGAGCCGCCACCGGCGCCTGCCCGGTGACCACGGGGCCCTGCGGCTGGAGGACAACCACGGGGGTCACATCCTGCACGGCGCTGACTTCGTGGCAGACGAGCCCCTCGGAGCCGTGGCACGACCTGTCGCTGTCGTGGCAGGAGGAGCTGCCGCCGTGGCAGGAGGAGCTCTCGGAGCTGTGGCAGCCTCGGTCTCCGCGGGAGCACATTTCTGGGGGTGCTGAAGGCTGGGGAGCAGAGAGCTTGGCAGTTAGGGGCAGGAAGGGCAGAGTCTGTTCCCCACCCTGCTTGGGCTTCAGAGTTCCCTGCGGTGTTTAGCTCAGGACCAGGGAATCGTTAAGGTTGGAGGAGCCCTGCTGGGGGCTGCATTCCCCCAGCGCCGGACCAGCCCCCAGCATCCAGACCCCCTCCCGAGCCCCCCAGCAGCCCCCAGCTCCATTTCTGCTGGGCTCCAGGAGCTTTCCCCTTCCTTTGCTGCATCTCTGAGCCCTTGTGGCAGCCCTGGGCCGACCTCAGGGCTGTGCAAGGCAGGAGCAGAGGAGCTGTGGGCTGCCAGCTCCTGCTGGAGCAAGAAGGTTCCTCCTGCCAAGGGGGGAAAAGAGCTCAGAGCCTGGAGGGGCTCTGCCACAGCCCTGGGACTGCAGCCCAGGGCTGGTGGCACCGGACTCTCAGCAAAAGGCTCTTTCAAAGCCAGGGGCTCAAAATGAAGGCTCTGAGCCTTCCTCCCTCCTTGTGTCCTCTGCTCTCCTCTTGCCCTGCAGACCCTTGGCTGGTCAGTACCCAACCTTCTGAGGAAAATCCTCTGTGCACTCCCAAAGCTGAGGTTGGCAGGAGGCAGAGGACATCTGGGCTGTGGCAGCTGAAGGCTGCTGCTTGCTGCTCCTCCCTCCTGCAGCTGAAATTTACCTTCCCAGAATCTCTCTCCTAAATCTCTTCCAGGGCAGCTTAATCCTCCCAGCTGCTGAAGGCTGACATCCTCCAAAGGAGCTTGGCCAAGGACTGAGGCTCAGAGGCTCAATCAGCATTCCCAAGGTTTCTGGGGAGAGCTCCTCCTGCTGCCTCCCAGCCACTCCGAAATCCCATTCCTGCCCATTTCATCCCCAGCTTTGTCCTCTGGAAGCTCAGAACCCTGAGCTCACCTCCAAACCTCTCTGCAGTGAAATGGGTGCCTGGAGCCCAATGCTGGTGACACCAAACCGCCTCAGGACTGCTGTGGTTGCCTCGATGACCTTAGAGGTCTTGTGCAGCCCTAATGGTTCTGTGGTTCCCTGAGGACCTGGCTCCCAGCGATCCCAGCAGCTGCAGACAGCCCCAGCCGAGCCCAGCCTAGTGAGCTGTGAGCTCTAAGGTCAGAAGTCAGCAGAGAGAAGACTCTTACCTGGCTTGTGGAGGCTCTGCAGCAGGAGTGGAGATGAGTGCTGAGCTCCTCTCCCACCGGAGAGCTTTTATAGGGCTCCTAACTCTTCCTGAAAGTGCAATAATGCCCCGGGGGGAGATGACCGAAGGTATTTACCCAACAGCCACACCTCTCATTACCCACCACCTTCAAAGGCTCCCTCAGCCTGGGAGCTGTGATTGAGTTGTCATCCCCTGCCCGGTTTCCTCCTTGCACAGCCCTAATTGAGCCCTGCCCCGCAGCCGGCAGTGCCCCGGCGGTGCCCGTGGGCGGCCGCAGTGTCTCACCAGCGCGCCAGGGCTGAGTGCTCTCTTGCACAATGGGTGGCAAAGGTGCTGCCTCTCGGGGTTTCTGTCCTCCTGAGACCTCTCACCCGAAGTCTGCTTGGGAGGCAGGGCAGAGGTCGCGATCCTGCTCGCCTCAGGCTGCTCCCGGGGCAAGGGGCAACGGCTTCAGGCTCCTGCCGTGCAAAGCGGCAAGCTTGCAGAAAGCCAGGAGCAGAGGACCACAGAAACAGAGAATCAGAGCCTCGGAGATGGGAGGATCAGAGGAGCAGAGAATCACAGAAACAGAGGGTCAGAGAATCAGAGACTCACAGAAACAGAGACTCACAGAAACAGAATCAGAGGATCAGAGATTCAGAGGATCACAGGATCAGAGAATCACAGAAACAGAGGATCAGAGGATCAGGGATCACAGGGTCAGAGGATCAGAGATCACAGGGTCAGAGAATCAGAGACTCACAGAAACAGAGACTCACAGAAACAGAATCAGAGGATCAGAGGATCAGAGAATCACAGGAGCAGAGAATCACAGAAACAGAATCACAAAAACAGAGGATCGGTGACTCAGAGGATCACAGGATCAGAGAGTCACAGAAACAGAGGATCAGAGGATCAGGGATCAGAGAATCAGGGGATCAGAGAATCACAGAAACAGACTCAGAGGGTCAGAGAATCAGAGACTCACAGAAACAGAATCAGAGGATCACAGGATCAGAGAATCACAGAAACAGAGGATCAGAGAATCACAGAAACAGAATCACAAAAAGAGGATCAGAGGATCAGATCTCACAGGATCACAGAATCAGAGGATCAGAGATCACAGAGTCAGAGGATCAGAGGATCAGAGCTCACAGGGTCAGAGAATCAGAGGATCAGAGATCACAGGGTCAGAGGATCAGAGATCACAGGGTCAGAGAATCAGAGGATCAGAGATCACAGGGTCAGAGGATCAGAGATCACAGGGTCAGAGAATCAGAGAATCAGAGATCACAGGGTCAGAGAATCAGAGATCACAGGGTCAGAGAATCAGAGATCACAGGGTCAGAGAATCAGAGATCACAGGGTCAGAGATCACAGAATCAGAGGATCAGAGCTCACAGAATCAGAGAATCAGAGGATCAGAGATCACAGGGTCAGAGATCACAGAATCAGGATCAGAGCTCACAGGGTCAGAGAATCAGAGGATCAGAGATCACAGGGTCAGAGGATCAGAGGATCAGAGCTCACAGGGTCAGAGGATCAGAGAGTCACAGAAGCAGAGAATCAGAGGATCACAACCAGAGCAACACAGCAGCACAGCAGCATGAAATCAAAGAATCCCAGACTAGATCTGTTTGGAAGAGACCTCAGAGATCCTCCAGCCCAACCCTGGACCCAGCACTGCTCAACACTCAATCACAACCCCAAGCACCGGCTCCACACAGCCCTCCAGGGATGGTGGCTCCAGCACTGCCCTGGAGCCAGTTCCAGCGCTTGAGAACCCTGCCAGTGAAGAAATATTTCCTGACACCCAGCCTGAACCTCCCCCAGCACAGCTTGTGAGGCCTCAGCACCCCTGAAGGCATCTCTAAAGCTGTCTTCACCCTCTGGGAGGTCTGCAGGTGGCAGAAATGTAGCAGCTGAGGGTCCCCTCTCCACCTGCCCTCTCCCTCTCGTTTCCCAGAGTACTCAAACCAGGACAGAGAGGCTGTGGCCTCTGTGGCAGGCTCCAAGAGCCACTGCCTGCCCCAGCCCAGGACTTCCATGGCTTCTGCTGGGAGAAGTTAGAGAGTCATGGCACCATTAAGGCTGGAGAAGACCTTTAGGCCCATCCAGCCCAACCCTAACCCAATCACCAGCACCACCAAACGGTGTCCTGCAGCTCCTGAAACACCTCCAGAGCTGGGGACTCCACCACCTCCCTGAGCAGCCTGTGCCAGTGCCTGGCCCCTCCTTGCAGGGCACGAATTGTTCCTCAGGGCCAACCTGAACCTCCCCTGGCACAACCCAAACCCATTTCCTCCCATCCTGTTGCTGGTTACCTGGGAGGAGAGACCAAGAGCAGCCTCAGTGCAGCCTCCTTGCAGGGAGCAGTGAGGTTTGCCCTCAGCCTTCTCCTCTCCAGGCTGCACAACCCCAAACTCCCTCAGCCTCCAAACCCCTCACAGCCTCACTGCTCTTCTCTGGACACCCTCCAGCCCCTCAATGCCTTTCCTATCCTGTGGTGCATCCAGCACTCAGGCTGTGACCTCACCAGGGCTGAGCACCTCTCCTATGAGGACAGACTGAGGGAGTTGGGGCTGTTCAGGCTGGAGAAGAGAAGGCTCCGAGGTGACCTCATTGTGGCCTTCCAGTATCTGAAGGGGGCTACAGGAAGGCTGGGGAGGGACTGCTCAGGCTCTCAGGCAGTGATAGGACTGGGGGGAATGGAATGAAGCTGGAGGTGGGGAGATTCAGGCTGGAGGGGAGGAGGAAGTTCTTCACCGTGAGGGTGGTGAAGCCCTGGAATGGGTTGTGCAGGGAGGTGGTTGAGGCCTCGTCCCTGGAGGTGTTTAAGCCCAGGCTGGATGAGGCTCTGGCCAGCCTGATCTAGTGTGGGGTGTCCCTGCCCATGGCAGGGGGGTTGGAGCTAGCTGATCCTTGTGGTCCCTTCCAACCCTGACTGAAACTATGAAACTATGAGCAGAGAGGTAGCAGCACTGCTCTGCTCCTGCTGGGCCCTGCTCCTGATCCAGGCCGGGCTGCTGGTGGCCTCCTTGGCCATGGTGCTGAGCAGGGACACGATTCATCCCATGGGACCCGAGCAGGAGCCGAGCAGAGCAGTCAGCAGCGGCAGGAGCTGGCTGTGCCGGCCGGCTGCTGGCCCTGAGGCTGCAGGAGAGGGATGTGCTAAGCAGCCCTGGCATTCAGAAGGTGATCAGAGGGCTGGAGAACCTCCTCCGCGGGGCCAGGCTGAGGGAGCTGGGGCTGCTCAGCCCGGAGAAGAGAAGGCTCCAGGGAGACCTTAGAGCAGCTGCTGTCCACCAGCACCCCCACGGCCTTTTCCACCAGGCTGCTTCCCAACCACTCTGCCCCAAGCCTGCAGAGTTGCTTGGGGTGGCTGTGGCCAAAGTGCAGCCTTGGCTGAGCCCTTGGTGGGAGCACTGAGAGCTCTTTGCTCTTTCCCAGCCCTGTGTGGTGTTCACCAGGCTGGAGTCCACTGGAGGCTCTGCTGCACTGCAAAGCCTGACACCCCCACCCCCCACCCCTTTTTGTGTTGCACCAGGCAATGTTTCATCAAGGAAACCTGGAGCAGTGTTCCAGCACCCTGGAGGTGAAGACCTTCAGCCTGAGAGAGCTCTTGCAGGCCCAGCAGCTGGACTGGCCTGGTGGATGCAGGAGGGGTGGGGAGTGGAGAGCTGAGCTGAGCCCCAGTGCTCCCCAGGGGGAAGTGGGGAAGGCTGTGAAGAGCTTGGCAGGGGTGGGCTTGGGAATGGTGCTGAAGGTAGAGAGGAGGAAGATGATGGAAGAACAAGAGGACACCAGCAGGCTGTGCTTGCTTCAGGCTTTAATGTGCAGACAGCAGCAGGGGATGGTTTGATTTGGGTTCTTGCACGCCAGGGCAAATCAGGGCTCTGCCACGCCAGGGTGAGGGCTCAGGCGCCAGGGGCTGGAAGGATGGGACCTGCCCGAGCTCAGGGCTGCCTCTTGCAGAGGAGAGGAGGGAGCAGCAGCTTCAGCACTGACCATCAGCTTGTCCTGGCTGCTTCACTTCTCCTTGGGGTGCTGACCCTTGCCTGGGGCTAGCCAGAGATGTTGATGTTCCCCACGTCCTTGCCCCACACGAAGCCCAGCCGGTTTTTGTTCGACACCTCCTTTCTGACGTCCACCTTGCACTCTCCAGACTCCTTGCCAGGCTGCTCGTCCTGCTGGGAGGAGCTCCCAGAGCTGTGGCTGCCTTCACCTGCAGGGGAGGACACTTTGGGGTTGGTGGTCCCTGGGGAGCAGAGGCTTTGGCAGTCAGGGGCACGCAGAGCAGCCTGCACTGCCCACCCTGCTTGGGCTTCAGAGGTCCCTGTGGTGTTCAGCTCAGCACCAGAGGATCATTAAGGTTGGAGAAGCCCTCTGAGACCATCCAGCCCAACCACCCACCCCAAACCCACCATGCCCAGGGATGGGGACTCCACCACCCCCCTGGGCAGCCTGGTCCAACCCCCAACCACTCTTGCAGGGCAGCAATTGTTCCTCATGGCCAACCTGAACCTCCCCTGGCACAACTTGAGGCCATTTCCTTTTAGGAGCCCTTGGACTCAGCAGCATTTGCTTTGTGCCCAACCTGTTTCCCCCTGCTGGGGGCTGCATTCCCCCAGTGCTAGACCAGCCCCCAGCATCCAGACCCCCTCCCGAGCCCCCCAGCAGCCCCCAGCTCCATTTCTGTTTGGTTCCAGGAGCTTTCCCCTTCCTTTGCTGCATCTCTGAGCCCTTGTGGCAGCCCTGGGCCGACCTCAGGGCTGTGCAAGGCAGGAGCAGAGGAGCTGTGGGCTGCCAGCTCCTGATGGAGCAAGAAGGTTCCTCCTGCCAAGGGGGGAAAAGAGCTCAGAGCCTGGAGGGGCTCTGCCACAGCCCCAGGACTGAAGCCCAGGGCTGGTGGCATCGGACCCTCAGCAAAAGGCTCTTTCAAAGCCAGGGGCTCAAAATGAAGGCTCTGAGCCTTCCTCCCTCCTTGTGTCCTCTGCTCTCCTCTTGCCCTGCAGACCCTTGGCTGGTCAGTGCCTGGTCCCTTCAGTTCTCCCTGGAGCACTGACCCTTGTTCTGCTGCTTGGGCCGGCCGGAGATGCTGATGTTCCCCACGTCCTCGCCTGTCACCTTGAAGATGTAGTTCGTGTTTTCCACCGGCCCCGAGACAGTCACACTGCTCCCTCCACACTGATTGCCCCTTCCAGGCTCCTTGCCATGCTGCTGCTCCTTGCCGGGCTGCTGCTCCTTGCCGGGCTGCTGCTCCTTGCCGGGCTGCTGCTCCCTGCCGGGCTGCTGCTCCCTGCCGGGCTGCTGCTCCCTGCCGGCTGCTGCTCCCTGCCGGGCTGCTGCTCCCTGCCGGGCTGCTTGCCACGCTGGGAGAACCTCCCGGAGCTGTAGCTGCCTCCACATCCAGGGGAGAACATTTTGGGGCTGGTGGTCCCTGGGGAGCAGAGAGCTTGGCAGTCAGGGGCACGCAGAGCAGCCTGCACTGCCCACCCTGCTTGGGCTCCAGAGTTCCCTGTGGTGTTCAGCTCAGAGCCAGGCAATCATTAAAGTTGGAGTAAGCCCTCTGAGATCAGCCACCCCAACCATCAACCCAAGCCCACCATGGCCACCAAGCCCTGTCCCCAGGTGCCAGCTCTGCACCTTTTT
>JAAWVA010000044.1:920547-950469 GCA_015227895.2 Colaptes auratus
AGCAGAGGACACAAGGAGGGGGAAGGCTCAGAGCCTTCATTTTGAGCCCCTGGCTTTGAAAGAGCCTTTTGCTGAGGGTCCGATGCCACCAGCCCTGGGCTTCAGTCCTGGGGCTGTGGCAGAGCCCCTCCAGGCTCTGAGCTCTTTTCCCCCCTTGGCAGGAGGAACCTTCTTGCTCCAGCAGGAGCTGGCAGCCCACAGCTCCTCTGCTCCTGCCTTGCACAGCCCTGAGGTCAGCCCAGGGCTGCCACAAGGGTTCAGAGATGCAGCAAAGGAAGGGGAAAGCTCCTGGAACCAAACAGAAATGGAGCTGGGGGCTGCTGGGGGGCTCGGGAGGAGGTCTGGATGCTGGGGGCTGGTCTAGCACTGGGGGAATGCAGCCCCCAGCAGGGGGAAACAGGTTGGGCACAAAGCAAATGCTGCTGAGTCCCAAGTGGCTCCTAAAAGGAAATGGCCTCAAGTTGTGCCAGGGGAGGTTCAGGCTGGCCATGAGGAACAATTGCTGCCCTGCAAGAGTGGTTGGGGGTTGGACCAGGCTGCCCAGGGGGGTGGTGGAGTCCCCATCCCTGGAGGTAGTCAAGAAACCTGTGGGCATGGTGGGGTTGGGGTGGGTGGTTGGGCTGGATGGTTCTCAGAGGGCTTCTCCACCTTAATGATCCTCTGGTGCTGAGCTGAACACCACAGGGACCTCTGAAGCCCAAGCAGGGTGGGCAGTGCAGGCTGCTCTGCGTGCCCCTGACTGCCAAAGCCTCTGCTCCCCAGGGACCCCAACCCCAAAGTGTCCTCCCCTGCAGTTGAAGGCAGCCACACTCGGGAGCTCCTCCCAGCAGGACGAGCAGCCTGGCAATGAGTCTGAGAGTGCAAGGTGGACGTCAGAAAGGAGGTGTCGAACAAAACCGGCTGGGCTTCGTGTGGGCAACAAGGACGTGACCATCAACATCTCTGGCTAGCCCCAGGCAAGGGTCAGCACCCCAAGGAAGAGTGAAGCCAGCCAGGACAAGCTGATGGTCAGTGCTGAAGCTGCTGCTCCCTCCTCTCCTCTGCAAGAGGCAGCCCTGAGCTCGGGCAGGTCCCATCCTTCCAGCCCCTGCGCCTGAGCCCTCACCCTGGCGTGGCAGAGCCCTGATTTGCCCTGGCGTGCAAGAACCCAAATCAAACCATCCCCTGCTGCTGTCTGCACATTAAAGCCTGAAGCAAGCACAGCCTGCTGGTGTCCTCTTTTCTTTTTCCATCATCTTCCTCCTCTCTACTTCAGCACCATTCCCAACTCCACCCCTGCCAAGCTCTTCACAGCCTTCCCCACTTCCCCCTGGGGAGCACTGGGGCTCAGCTCAGCTCTCCACTCCCCACCCCTCCTGCATCCACCAGGCCAGTCCAGCTGCTGGGCCTGCAGAGCTCTCTCAGGCTGAAGGTCTTCCCCTCCAGGGTGCTGGAACACTGCTCCAGGTTTCCTGGATGAAACATTGCCTGGTGCAACAATAAAGTGGGGGTGGGGGGGTCAGGCTTTGCGCTGCAGCAGAGCCTCCAGTGGGCTCCAGCCTGGTGAACACCACACAGGGCTGGGAAAAGCAAAGAGCTCTCAGTGCTCCCACCAAGGCTCAGCCAAGCTGGCACTTTGGCCACAGCCACCCCAGCAACTCTGCAGGCTTGGGGCAGAGTGGTTGGGAAGCAGCCTGGTGGAAAAGGCCGTGGGGTGCTGGTGACAGCAGCCTTCTCTAAGGTCTCCCTGGAGCCTTCTCTTCTCCGGGCTGAGCAGGCCCCAGCTCCCTCAGCCTGGCCCCGCGGAGGAGGTCTCCAGCCCTCTATCACCTTCTGAATGCCAGTGCTGCTTAGCACATCCCTCTCCTGCAGCCTCAGGCCAGCAGCCGCCGGCACAGCCGCTCCTGCCGCTGCTGACTGCTCTGCTCGGCTCCTGCTCGGGTCCCATGGGATGAATCGTGTCCCTGCTCAGCACCATGGCCAAGGAGGCCACCAGCATCCCGGCCTGGATCGGAGCATGGGCCCCGCAGGACAGAGCAGTGCTGCTACCTCTCTGCTCATAGTTTTCATAGTTTTCAAGTCAGGGTTGGAAAGGACCACAAGGATCAGCCAGCTCCCACCCCCCTGCCATGGCAGGGACACCCCCACTATATCGGCTGGCCAGAGCCTCATCCAGCCTGGCTTAAACACCCCAGGGACTGGGCCTCAACCACCTCCCTGCACAACCCATTCCAGGTGCTTCACCCACTAATGGTAAAGACCTTCCTCCTCACATCCAGCCTGAATCTCCCCACCTCCCGCTTCATTCCATTCCCCCAGTCCCATCACTGCCTGAGAGCCTGAGCAGTCCCTCCCCAGCCTTCCTTAGCCCCCTTCAGATCCTGGAAGGCCACAATGAGGTCACCTCGGAGCCTTCTCTTCTCCAGCCTGAACAGCCCCAACTCCCTCAGTTCTGTCCTCATAGGAGAGGTACTCACCCTGGTGAGGTCCCAGCCTGAGTGCTGGATGCCACCACAGATAGGAAAGGCATTGAGGGGCTGGAGGGTGTCCAAGAAGAGCAGTGAGGCTTGAGGGTTTTGGAGGCTGAGGGAGTTGGGGTTGTGCACCTGAGAGGAGAAGGCTGAGGGCAACCTCACTGCTCCCCTGCAGGAGGCTGCACTGAGGCTGCTCTTGGTCTCTCCTCCCAGGTAACCAGCAACAGGATGGGAGGAATTGGGTTTGGGGTTGTGCCAGGGGAGGTTCAGTTGGCCATGAGGAACAATTTGTGCCCTGCAAGGAGGGGCCAGGCACTGGCATAGGCTGCTCAGGGAGGTGGTGGAGTCCCCAGCTCTGGAGGTGTTTCAGGAGCTGCAGGACACTGTTTGGTGGTGCTGGTGATTGGGTTGGGTTGGGCTGGATGAGCCTAAAGGTCCTTCTCCGCCTTAATGGTGCCATGACTCTCTAACTTCTCCCAGCAGAAGCCATGGAAGTCCTGGGCTGGGGCAGCAGTGGCTCTTGGAGCCTGCCACAGAGGCCACAGCCTCTCTGTCCTGGTTTGAGTACTCTGGGAAACGAGAGGGAGAGGGCAGGTGGAGAGGGAACCCTCAGCTGCTACATTTCTGCCACCTGCGACCCTCCCAGAGGGTGAAACCACTTTAGAGATCTTCAGGGTGCTGCTGGGCCTCACAAGCTGTGCTGGGGGAGGTTCGTCTGGGTGTCAGGGAAATATTTCTTCACTGGCAGGTTCTCAAGCGCTGGAACTGGCTCCAGGGCAGTGCGGAGCCAACTCTCCCTGGAGGGCTGTGCGAGCCGTGCTTGGGTTGTGATTGAGTGTTGAGCAGTTCTGCTGGTCCAGGGTTGGGCTGGAGGATCTCTGAGGTCTCTTCCAAACAGATCTAGTCTGGATTCTTTGATTTCGTGCTGCTGTGTTGCTCTTGGTTGTGATCCTCTGATTCTCGCTTCTGTCCTGACTCTGATCCTCTGACCCTTGGATCTCTGATCCTCTTATTCTCTCCCTGTGAGTCTGATCCTGATTTGCTGTTGCTCTCTGACCCTGTGATCTCTGATTCTCTGACCGGTGATCTCTGATCCTCTGATTCTGTGATCTCTGACCCTGTGATCTCTGATCCTCTTATCTCTGACCCTGTGTCTATGATCTCTGATCGATCTCTCTTTCTGTGATCTCTGACCCTGTGATCTCTGATCCTCTGATTCTCTGATTCTGTGATCTCTGACCCTGTGATCTCTGATCCTCTGATTCTCTGATTCTGTGATCTCTGATCCTCTGATTCTCTGACCCTGTGAGCTCTGATCCTCTGATCCTCTGATTCTGTGATCTCTGACCCTGTGATCTCTGATTCTCTGACCCTGTGATCTCTTATCCTCTGATTCTCTGATTCTGTGATCTCTGATCCTCTGATCCTCTGATTCTGTGATCTCTGACCCTGTGATCTCTGATTCTCTGACCCTGTGATCTCTTATCCTCTGATTCTCTGACCCTGTGATCTCTGATCCTCTGACCCTGTGATCTCTGATCCTCTGATTCTCTGACCCTGTGAGCTCTGATCCTCTGATCCTCTGACCCTGTGATCTCTGATCCTCTGACCCTTTGATCTCTGATCCTCTGATTCTCTGATTCTGTGATCTCTGATCCTCTGATTCTCTGATTCTGTGACTCTCTGATCCTCTGACCCTGTGATCTCTGATCCTCTGATTCTCTGATTCTGTGATCTCTGATCCTCTGACCCTGTGATCTCTGACTCTGTGATCTCTGATCCTCTGATTCTGTGATCCTCTGACCCTGTGAGCTCTGATCCTCTGATCCTCTGACCCTGTGAGCTCTGATCCTGTGATCTCTGATCCTCTGATTCTGTGATCCTGTGAGATCTGATCCTCTGATCCTCTTTTTGTGATTCTGTTTCTGTGATTCTCTGATCCTGTGATCCTCTGAGTCTCTGATCCTCTGTTTCTGTGATTCTCTGATCCTGTGATCCTCTGATTCTGTTTCTGTGAGTCTCTGATTCTCTGACCCTCTGAGTCTGTTTCTGTGATTCTCTGATCCCCTGATTCTCTGATCCCTGATCCTCTGATCCTCTGTTTCTGTGACTCTCTGATCCTGTGATCCTCTGAGTCACTGATCCTCTGTTTTTGTGATTCTGTTTCTGTGATTCTCTGATCCTGTGATCCTCTGAATCTCTGATCCTCTGATTCTGTTTCTTGAGTCTCTGATTCTCTGACCCTCTGATCTGTTCTGTATTCTCTGATCTCTGATCTCTGACCCTGTGATCTCTGATCCTCTGACCCTGTGATCTCTGATCCTCTGATCCTCTGTTTCTGTGATTCTCTGATCCTGTGATCCTCTGAATCTCTGATCCCTGATTCTGTTTCTGTGAGTCTCTGTTTCTGTGAGTCTCTGATTCTCTGTGTTTCTGTGATTCTCTGCTCCTCTGATTCTCTCATCTCTGAGGCTCTGATTCTCTGTTTTCTGTGGTCCTCTGCTCCTGGCTTTTTCTGCAAGCTTGCCGCTTTGCACGGCACCCGAAGCCGTTGCCCCTTACCCCGTGAGCAGCCTGAGGCGAGCAGGATCGCGACCTCTGCCCTGCCTCCCAAGCAACTTCGGGTGAGAGGTCTCAGGAGGACAGAAACCCCGAGAGGCAGCACCTTTGCCACCCATTTTGCAAGAGATCACTCAGCCCTGGCGCGCTGGTGATACACTGGCGGCTCGCCCACGGCCAACGCCGGGGCACTGCCGCTGCGGGCAGGGCTCATTTAGGCTTTGTGCAAGGAGAAACCGGGCAGGGGATGACAACTCAATCACAGCTCCCAGGCTGAGGGAGCCTTTGAAGGTGGTGGGTAATGAGAGGTGTGGCTGTGGGTAAATACCTTCGGTCATCTCCCCCCGGGGCATTATTGCACTTTCAGGAAGAGTTAGGAGCCCTATAAAAGCTCTCCGGTGGAGAGGAGCTCAGCACTCATCTCCACTCCTGCTGCAGAGCCTCCACAAGCCAGTTAAGAGTCTTCTCTCTGCTGACTTCTGACCTTAGAGCCTCACAGCTCACTAGGCTGGGCTCGGCTGGGGCTGTCTGCAGCTGCTGGGATCGCTGGGAGCCAGGTCCTCAGGGAACCACAGAACCATAGGCTGCACAAGACCTCTAAGTCATCGAGGCAACCACAGCAGTCCTGAGGCGGTTTGGTGTCACCAGCATTGGGCTCCAGGCACCCATTTCACTGCAGAGAGGTTTGGAGGTTAGCTCAGGGTTCTGAGCTTCCAGAGGACAAGCTGGGGATGAAATGGGCAGGAATGGGATTTCGGAGTGGCTGGGATGCAGCAGGAGAGCTCTCCCCAGAAACCTTGGGAATGCTGATTGAGCCTCTGAGCCTCAGTCCTTGCCAGCTCCTTTGGAGGATGTCAGCCTTCAGCAGCTGGGAGGATTAAGCTGCCCTGGAAGAGATTTAGGAGAGAGATTCTGGGAAGGTAAATTTCAGCTGCAGGAGGGAGGAGCAGCAAGCAGCAGCCTTCAGCTGCCACAGCCCAGATGTCCTCTGCCTCCTGCCAACCTCAGCTTTGGGAGTGCACAGAGGATTTTCCTCAGAAGGTTGGGTACTGACCAGCCAAGGGTCTGCAGGGCAAGAGGAGAGCAGAGACACAGGAGGGAGGAAGGCTCAGAGCCTTCATTTTGAGCCCCTGGCTTTGAAAGAGCCTTTTGCTGAGAGTCCGGTGCCACCAGCCCTGGGCTGCAGTCCTGGGGCTGTGGCAGAGCCCCTCCAGGCTCTGAGCTCTTTTCCCCCCTTGGCAGGAGGAACCTTCTTGCTCCAGCAGGAGCTGGCAGCCCACAGCTCCTCTGCTCCTCCTTGCACAGCCCTGAGGTCGGCCCAGGCTGCCACAAGGGCTCAGAGATGCAGCAAAGGAAGGGAAAGCTCCTGGAGCCCAGCAGAAATGGAGCTGGGGCTGCTGGGGGCTCGGGAGGGGTCTGGATGCTGGGGGCTGGTCCGGCGCTGGGGGAATGCAGCCCCCAGCAGGGCTCCTCCAACCTTAACGATTCCCTGGTCCTGAGCTAAACACCGCAGGGAACTCTGAAGCCCAAGCAGGGTGGGGAACAGACTCTGCCCTTCCTGCCCCTAACTGCCAAGCTCTCTGCTCCCCAGCCTTCAGCACCCCCAGAAATGTGCTCCCGCGGAGACCGAGGCTGCCACAGCTCCGAGAGCTCCTCCTGCCACGGCGGCAGCTCCTCCTGCCACGACAGCGACAGGTCGTGCCACGGCTCCGAGGGGCTCGTCTGCCACGAAGTCAGCGCCGTGCAGGATGTGACCCCCGTGGTTGTCCTCCAGCCGCAGGGCCCCGTGGTCACCGGGCAGGCGCCGGTGGCGGCTCCGTGCCAGCAGCAGCAGATCAAGCAGGCGGTGCAGTGGCCGCCGCAGCAGAACCAGAAGTGACCGGGACCCGGCGGTGGTCAGCGCTGGGGCTGCTGCTCTCCCCTCCCCCCGCTCCCCCCCAGCCTCTCCTCTGCAAGACGCAGCCCCGAGCTCGGGCAGGTCCTGCCCCATCCATCCCTCCAGCCCCTGGCACCTCTGCCCATCCTGAGCCCTCACCCTGGCACGGCAGAGCCTGAATCCGGGCGGCCCCCTGCTGCTGCCTGCGCAGCAAAGCTGTGACATTAAAGCTTAAAGCTCACACAACCTGCTGGTGTCCTCTTGTTCTTCCACCACCTTCCTCCTCTGCACCTGCAGCACCGTTCCCAAGCTCTTCACAGCCTTCCCCACTTCCCCCCGGGGCCCAGCTGGGGGGAGCACTGGGGCTCAGCTCAGCTCTCCACTCCCCACCCCTCCTGCATCCACCAGGCCAGTCCAGCTGCTGGGCCTGCAAGAGCTCTCTCAGGCTGAAGGTCTTCACCTCCAGGGTGCTGGAACACTGCTCCAGGTTTCCTGGATGAAACATTGCCTGGTGCAACATAAAAGTGGGGTGGGGGGTGGGGTGTCAGGCTTTGCAGTGCAGCAGAGCCTCCAGCGGGCTCCAGCCTGGTGAACACCACACAGGGCTGGGAAAGAGCAAAGAGCTCTCAGTGCTCCCACCACGGGCTCAGCCAAGGCTGCACTTTGCTTGCCCAGGGACGTGGTGGAGGCTCCATCCCTGGGGATACTGAAGCCCAGAGGCTTGATGGGGCTCTGAGCCAACCTGATCCAGTTGGGGGATGTCCCTGCTCAGAGCAGGACAGGAGCAGATGAGCTTTGAAGGTCCCTCCCACCCCCAACCCTTCCGTGCTCGACATCTTTTGCTAATCCCAGCCCCTGGCTCTGTGACTCTCTGGCCCTGCCCCTCAGATCCTCACATTTTGGAGGAGCTGAAAGAGAAGCTTTGGCTGTGCAGCAGGGCTGCTGGGGGCAAGAGCTGAGTCCACCCAGGAGGTCTGCTCACCAGGGACAAGAGGGCACAGGCAGAAGGACTAAAGCTACTTCACCTTCCTCCCTCTGGCTGTGCTGCTCCAGGATGTGCTGTGGCAGTGGCCCTGGTAGAGGCAGAGCCTGGCTGGCCCTGGGGATGTCAAAGCTCTTCCCCAGCCACAGTGGTTCTGGCTGCTGCTGACTGAGGAGCTGTTAGTCAGCCACATGGAGCAGGGCAGCTCTGCCTGCTTGGGAAGCTGCAGCAGAGTCCACCTGGCCCTGGTGAAACATTGCCTGGGCTGGGCTCAGCCTTTGCCCAGCAGCAGAGCCTCCTAGGCTGGGAACCCCACACAGGGCTGGGAAGCAGCAAAGAAGAGCTCTCAGTGCTCCCACCAAGGGCTGAGGGGACTCCTCTCAGCAGAGGCCAGAGAAGTCCTGGGCTCCCTTTGCAGATGCAGGGGGGGTGGGGAAAGGGAATATCAGGAGGGGGACAAGGCAGGAAGCCCAGCAGCTGCTTCCCATCACTCTGAGCTCCTCTCCCAGTGCTTCCCCCAGCAGATCCTGGCAGTAATCCGTGGCTCTGGGGGAGCAGAGCAGGGCCCTGTGTAATGAGGCAGATATTTAATTAGTGAAGGCTTCACACTTGGGTCCCTGACAGCAACAAGAAGCTGATTATTAGCACTTGTGTCATGAGGAGAGTTAATTAAAACACCGAGGAGCATCGGTCCCCTGTGCCAGGTCCATGACTGCAGGTGCAAGGAATGAGCAGGCAGGTCAGGAAGGTGCAGCTCTGAGCCTGCATGGAGCTCCTGGGGCAGCCAGAGGAGCTCCTGGGGCAGCCGGAGGAGCTCCTGGGGCAGCCGGAGGAGCTCCTGGGGCAGCCGGAGGAGCTCCTGGGGCAGCCGGAGGAGCTCCTGGGGCAGCCTTCTGCCTGTGCCAAACAGGAGGCTGAAACCAAGCCAGGCTGGAGGCTGAGTTTGAGTCTGACTGAAATCATTTGAGGGAAGAGGAGATAAAAATCTCCTCTCTAACACTTTCTAAGCAGTCCAGGCTCTCACCCACGCCCTTGGCCAAGATGGAGCACTGCAGGTTGTGAGCAGAGGCTTAGGAAGAGCCTGAGGAGCAGAGGCAGCAGAAGTCTCCTGGGCTGGGGTTGTGTTGCCTCAGCACAGGGCTGGGATGTGCTGCAGATTGCACAAAGCCAGCAGGAAATCGTCCAGGAGGGCTTTGAATGCCTCCAGAAACGGAGGCTCCACCACCTCCCAGGGCAGCCTGCTCCAGGGCTCCACCACCCTCATGGTGAAGAAGTTCCTCCCCATGCTCCAGGCTGCACCAGTTACCTCTTGTCCTGTTACTGGGCAGCACTGGAAGCAGCCTGGCCCCACCCTCCAACCCCACCCTCCAAGTACTGATCAGCACTGAGCAGATCTCCCCTCAGCCTTCTCTTCTCCAGGCTAAAAGACCCCAAGACCTTCAGCCTTTCTTCAGGAGAGGTGTCCCAGGCCCCCTCATGGTCCTCAGTGCCCTTTGCTCTCAAGCACTTCCCTCTCTGCTCAACCTGAGGAGCCCAGAAGTGGTCCCAGGACCCCAGCGGAGGCCTCAGCACGGCAGAGCGGAGGCTGCAGGAGACCCTCCCTCAGCTCAGAGCTGCAGCCTACAAATGCAGCTCCATAAAAGGCTCCAGATCACACCCAAGCCACCTACCTCGGCCACAGGAGACTCAAACTGAGGGCAAGGGCCTGAAAAGAGTCAGCTTTATAGAGCTGGAGGCTTCAGCAGTGAGGCAGCTCCTGGAGAATGGAGACTCTGCTGGGCCCTGACCACAGCTGGCTTCGCTTCCTGCTCTTGGCTCCCAACGCTCAGCACCTGACACACCTGGAGCTTCCCTCTGCCCCCTCCCCGGGGTTCTAGGGCACCAGGGACCCTCCCCCAGGCACCACCAAAGCTCTCTGAGGCAGCTGCTTGACTGCAGCCTGCCCCAAGCCTTGCAGCAAAGAGTTTCTGCCCCCCTCCGTTCCCAGTTTGAGCTTTCCCCTCCGCGATGCTGAAGCCCAGAGCTGAAGGGAGCTGTTTGAGGGCTCCCAGTGAGTCAGCAGAGCACCACCCCACAGTCCCTTGTGCCTGGGCCCCGATGCCAACCAGGTCTTGGCACATTCCTGCCTTTTATAGGACCAGAAAAAAAAAGGTAATTGCCGGGCAAGAGCTGTGCACAGAGCTGGAAAGCTGATGGAAGTTCAGCCGTGAGTCATGGGAGGATGCAGGCTCAGAAGCTTCAGCCCCTGCCGCATGACTCTGCTGCCTCTGTGCTCCTCCTGAGCTGCAGCCAGGGCCAGGATGTGCTGGCAGGAGAGCTGCTGGCTGGGTGCCGAGAGCAGGACATCGGTGCTGCTGCTGGGCCCCAGCTCAGAGTCCGAAACCCACCCTCAGCATCGTGGTGGAATCCAGGATCTTAACCCCCACCCTGGAGGCAGGCCCAGGGCCCACCTGCTCGCAGCAGCAAAGCAAATCCTCCCAACAGCCAACCCACACCTGCCCTGCTGCAGCTTCAGCCCACTGCCTCCTGTCCTGCAGGCAGCTCAAAGCTCTGATGTTGCCTCTTTGCGTCACAGAATGCTGAGGGGCTGGAAGGGACCTCTGAAGCTCCTCCAGCCCCTGCCCCCTCCCTGGAGCTGCTCAAGGCCAGGCTGGATGAGGCTCTGAGCAGCCTGGGCTGGTGGGAGGTGATCCTGCCCCTGGCAGGGGGTTGGAGCTGGCTGACCTCTAAGGTCCCTTCCAACCCAACCCACTCCAGGGCTCTGTGAACCTCAGCTGACAAAAACGGTCCTCGACCTTACCTCCCCCCCTGAGCCTTTGCCAGCTGAGGGCTTCCTCAGAGCAGCTTCCCTGAGCCCCCAGCGCCCGGCCCAGGACCGAAAGCAGCCCTTGGTGGGACGACAGGGTTGGAATCTGGGGGGGGGGGGGGGACACCCTTGGGTAGGGCCAAATCCCTCATTACAATACCCTGCCCCCTGGGCCACTCAGCTGCACTGTTCCTGCCCTGACCATAACCCCCAGGAGCCGTGGCAGCCCAGGGGGAGCCGCGGGAGCCCAGGGGGAGCCGCGGCAGCCCGTGGGGAGCCGCAGGAGCCCAGGGGGAGCCGTGGCAGCCCAGGGGGAGCCGCGGGAGCCCAGGGGGAGCTGCGGCAGCCCGTGGGGAGCCGCAGGAGCCCAGGGGGAGCCGTGGCAGCCCAGGGGGAGCCGTGGCAGCCCAGGGGGAGCCCTGGCAGCCCAGGGGGAGCTGTGGCAGCCCAGGGGGAGCCCTGGCAGCCCAGGGGGAGCCGCGGGAGCCCAGGGGGAGCCGTGGCAGCCCAGGGGGAGCCGCGGGAGCCCAGGGGGAGCCCTGGCAGCCCAGGGGGAGCCGTGGCAGCTCAGGGGGAGCCCTGGCAGCCCAGGGGGAGCCCTGGCAGCCCAGGGGGAGCCGTGGCAGCTCAGGGGGAGCCCTGGCAGCCCAGGGGAGCCGCGGGAGCCCAGGGGGAGCCCTGGCAGCCCAGGGGGAGCCGCGGGAGCCCAGGGGGAGCCGTGGCAGCACGTGGGGAGCCGCGGCAGCCCAGGGGGAGCCGCGGGAGCCCGTGGGGAGCTGCGGCAGCCCAGGGGGAGCCGCGGCAGCCCGTGGGGAGCCGCGGGAGCCCAGGGGGAGCCGTGGCAGCCCGTGGGGAGCCGCGGGAGCCCAGGGGGAGCCGTGGCAGCCCGTGGGGAGCCGCGGGAGCCCAGGGGGAGCCCTGGCAGCCCAGGGGGAGCCGCGGGAGCCCAGGGGGAGCTGCGGCAGCCCAGGGGGAGCTGTGGCAGCCCAGGGGGAGCCGTGGCAGCCCAGGGGGAGCCCTGGCAGCCCAGGGGGAGCCGCGGGAGCCCAGGGGGAGCCGTGGCAGCCCGTGGGGAGCCGTGGCAGCCCAGGGGGAGCCGCAGGAGCCCAGGGGGAGCCGTGGCAGCCCAGGGGGAGCCGTGGCAGCCCGTGGGGAGCCCTGGCAGCCCAGGGGGAGCCGTGGCAGCCCAGGGGGAGCTGCGGCAGCCCAGGGGGAGCTGTGGCAGCCCAGGGGGAGCCGCGGGAGCCCAGGGGGAGCCGCGGGAGCCCAGGGGGAGCCGCGGCAGCCCAGGGGGAGCCGTGGCAGCCCAGGGGGAGCCGCGGGAGCCCAGGGGGAGCCCTGGCAGCCCAGGGGGAGCCCTGGCAGCCCGGGGGGAGCCGTGGCAGCCCGGGGGGAGCCGTGGCAGCCCGGGGGGAGCCGTGGCAGCCCAGGGGGAGCTGTGCTCACCTTTGGCTCATGCTCCACATGGCAGCTTCACCACTGCTGCTGCATGACCAATGCCCCTGCCCAGATCCCTGAGCTCCTTGGGTGTCACTTGGTGTGAAACAGCTTCTCCCCCCACCTTCAGAAGGAGGTGGAGGCATTAGCAGCGCTATTAATAACCCCTGGACAATTAGTGTGCGGAGAGGCATCAAAGGGAGAAGGTCTGAGGCTGAACAAAGGGGCAGCAGAGGGCTGGGAGCTGTAATTGGGTTACAAGAGATGCCTCATGGCCCACATCAGCCTCTCAAAGGTATAAAAGCTCCCTCAGCCCAGGCTTCTCCAGCTGCTCCTCTGTTCCTCTTGCTGCTCCCTTGCTGCTGCTCCAGGGTAAGGCAAATATTTCTGTTTCTCTTGGGTTCCTTCATGGAGCCCTGGAATGGGTTGGGTTGGAAGAGACCTTGAAGATCATCCAAGCTCCAACCCCCTGCCAGGGGCAGGGACACCTCCCACCAGCCCAGCCTGCTCAAGGCCTCATCCAGCCTGGCCTTCAGCAGCTCCAGGGAGGAGGCAGCCACAGCCCCTCCCTGGGCAACCTGTTCCAGGCTCTCCCCATGAAGCTTTGGTAGACTTGGAGGATGCTGCTCCTCAGCTCCAGGCTTTGGCCAGGACAGAGATCAGGTCCTTGCTGCCCACAGCAGCTGTTTGATGAAGGGCAGGAGGGAAACCAGCTTGGCAGAGGCTCAGGCAGAGCCAAGCCAGAGAGAGTGGAGAAGGAGGATTGAGGACAGTCAGAGACTCCACGGAAAGAGACTTCCAAGTTGTTGAGTGGAAGGCTTGGGAGGGTCTGGGTCTGCAGCACATGGTCAGAGGGAGGCCTTGAGGGGGCAAAGTGTGTCCAGAAAAGGCTCTGAGTGGGGAATGGGACCTCAGCTCCCAGCACCTCACCAGGGATGGGACCTCAGCCCCCAGCACCTCACCAGGGATGGGACCTCAGCCCCCAGCACCTAACCAGGGATGGGACCTCAGCCCCCAGCACCTCACCAGGGATGGACCTCAGCCCCCAGCACCTCACCATGGATGGGACCTCAGCCCCCAGCACCTCACCAGGGATGGGACCTCAGCTCCCAGCACCTCACCAGGGATGGGACCTCAGCTCCCAGCACCTCACCAGGGATGGGACCTCAGCCCCCAGCACCCCACCAGGGATGGGACCCCAGTTCCCAGCACCTCACCAGGGATGGGACCTCAGCCCCCAGCACCTCACCAGGGATGGGACCTCAGCCCCCAGCACCTCACCAGGGATGGGACCTCAGCCCCAGCACCTCACCAGGGATGGGACCTCAGCTCCCAGCACCTCACCAGGGATGGGACCTCAGCTCCCAGCACCTAACCATCACTGAAGCTACTTTCTTATCCCTGAGGAACTGGGGAGGGGAAGAGCAGAGGGAACCCAGGGCAGATCCCAGTGCAGGGTTGCTCAGGTACCAGCCTCAAGGTCTCTCTCTCTCTCTTCCCTACAGCTCTGCCACCACCCCACAAGATGTGCTCCCGGGGGTCCTGCCACGAATATGAGTCCACCTGCAACGACTCAGGACCCTCCTGCCACGACTCAGGACCCTCCTGCCACGACTCAGGACCCTCCTGCCACGACTCAGGACCTTCCTGCCACGACTCAGGACCTTCCTGCCACTACAGCTCCCAGAGGCAGCCTGTGCAGAAGTACAGCTACATGACCCCCTGCTCTCTCCCCATGCAGCCCTACTGCCCCCCTGTGCAGCGCTCCTGCCCCCCTGTGCAGCCCTGCTACACCCCCAAGCAGTCCTACTGCTCCCCTGTGCAGTCCTACTGCTCCCCCAAGCAGTCCTACTGCCCCCCCGTGCAATCCTACTGCTCCCCTGTGCAATCTTACTGCCCCCCTGTGCAGTCCTACTGCCCCCCCAAGCAGCTCCTCTGCCCCCCCGTGCAGCCCTGCTACCCCCCCAAGCAGCTCCTCTGCCCCCCCGTGCAGCCCTGCTACCCCCCCAAGCAGCTCCTCTGCCCCCCGTGCAGCCCTGCTGCCCCCCCAGCAGCTCCTCTGCCCCCCCGTGCAGCCCTGCTACCCCCCCAAGCAGCTCCTCTGCCCCCCCGTGCAGCGCCTCAGCCCCCAGTACGCCCCAAAGGTCTGCAGGCTGCCACCAACCTGCCCCAAGTACTAGGAGCAGGATTGGACCCCTCCCAGCTGCTCCTTCCCTCGGCTGCTCTCTCCCTGCCTGAAGCTTCTCCTCCCCCTGGTGTTGGTCTGCCTGAAGCTTCCCTCCCAAACCCCAGCCTGACCTGGTTTGGTGTCTGTAGCCGGCAGGACCCAGCCCCTGCCCTCCTCCCAAGGGCTGGGAGAGGCTTCTGCTGGGCTGTGGCTTCCCTGCCCTGTGTCACTCACACCCCCCCCGCAGCCCGCAGAGGAGACAATAAAACTGCACTCCCCAAGCGAGAGGTTGCTGCTGCTCTGTTTATTGTGTGGCCTCTCTGCTGTCTGTGCCTGGGGCCTCACAGCCCCCTGGGGTGCTGCAAGGGGCTCAGCCCAAGGCCTGCAGCCAGCAGGGAGGTTTCATGGTGTCATAGTTTCAGTTAGGGTTGGAAGGGACCACAAGGATCAGCCAGCTCCAACCCCCCTGCCACGGGCAGGGACACCCCACGCCAGAGCAGGCTGCCCAGAGCCTCATCCAGCCTGGGCTGAAACACCTCCAGGGACAGGGCCTCAACCACCTCCCTGCACAACCCATCCCAGGGCCTCACCACCCTCACAGTGAAGAACTTCCTCCTCACCTCCAGCCTGAATCTCCCCACCTCCAGCTTCAGTCCATTCCCCTAGTCCTAGCACTCCCTGAGAGCCTGAGCAGTCCCTCCCCAGCCGTCCTGTAGCCCCCTTCAGACCCTGGAAGGCCACAATGAGGTCACCTCGGAGCCTTCTCTTCTCCAGCCTGCACAGCCCCAACTCCTTCAGTCTGTCCTCACAGGAGAGCAGCTCCAGCCCTCTGATCATCCTCGTGGCCCTGCTCTGGACACCTTCCAGCACCTCCAGATCCCTCTTGTCAGAGGGGCTCCAGAACTGGAGGCAGTGCTGCAGGTGGGGTCTCCCCAGGGCTGAGCAGAGGGGGAGAATCCCCTCCCTGGCCCTGCTGGCCACACTTCTGCTGCTGCAGCCCAGGCTCTGCTTGGCTTTCTGGGCTGCAAGTGCACCCTGAGAGCTCCTGGGGAGCTCTCATGTTGAGGTCCCCAGCCCAGACGACCTGCCCTGGGATGGGGCCAGGGCTGGACCCTCCGCCACCTCCCCGGGCAGCCTGCTGCAGTGGTCCCCAGCCAAGAGCTGCTTCCCCGTGGCCAAAGCAGCACTCCTCACTCTGCTCTTCTCCAGCACCTCCAGGTGCACACATCCTGAAGCTCCAGCAGCAGCTCCAAGCCAATCCTGGCCTTCCAGAGGCGTTCCTGTGGCAGATAAATGAATTCAGGGACCAAAACCTCTGCACCCTGTCATCTATAATACAATACTGCACCACCAGGTTGGAAGAGACCTTCAAGATCATGGCATCCAACCCAGCAACCAATCCAACCCACCTAGATACAACACAGTTCCATAGTTTCAGTCAGGGCTGGAAGGGGCCACAAGGATCAGCCAGCTCCAACCCCCCTGCCATGGGCAGGGACACCCCACGCCAGAGCAGGCTGCCCAGAGCCTCATCCAGCCTGGGCTGAAACACCTCCAGGGACAGGGCCTCAACCCCCTCCCTGCACAACCCATCCCAGGGCCTCACCACCCTCACGGGGAAGAACTTCCTCCTCACCTCCAGCCTGAATCTCCCCACCTCCAGCTTCAGTCCATTCCCCTAGTCCTAGCACTCCCTGATAGCCTGAGCAGTCCCTCCCCAGCCTTCCTGTAGCCCCCTTCAGACCCTGGAAGGCCACAATGAGGTCACCTCGGAGCCTTCTCTTCTCCAGCCTGCACAGCCCCAACTCCTTCAGGCTGTCCTCATAGGAGAGCAGCTCCAGCCCTCTGCTCCTCCTCCTGGCCCTTCTCTGGACACCCTCCAGCACCTCCAGAGCCCTCTTGCCAGAGGGGCTCCAGAACTGGAGGCAGTACTCCCGGTGGGGTCTCACCAGAGACTCAGCTCAGCTGCTCAAGGCCCTGAACACCCCCAGGCAGGAGGCAGCCACAGCCTCTCCGGGCAGCCTGTGCCAGAGCCTCCCCTCCCTGGTCCTGAAGAACTTCTTCCTCAGCTCCAGTCTGACCCTGCTCCCCCTCAGCTCCAAACCACTGCCCCTCAGCCCCCCTCATGCAGAGTCCCTCTGCAGCCTTCCTGCAGGATGCCTTCAGGTCCTGGCAGGCAGCTCTGAGGTCCCCCTGGAGCCTTCTCCTCTCCAGGCTGCCCACCCCCAGCTCCCTCAGCCTGTCCCCCCCGCCCCACATCAGCTCCTGTTTGCAGAGACTGAAAAGCAGAAGCTGAGCCTCTCTCCACTTCTTCCACAGCCCAGGTCTCTCCTTTTCTCCCCACTCAGCACCCACCCAGCGGAGGCTCCGGTTCCAGAACAGGATTGCTCGGCTCCCGGGCGGCGCTTCGCGGCGGCGGCATCCCCCAGGGCTCCTCAGCCGGCTCCAGCTTCAGTCCTTATCTCAGGGGATCTCCTGAAGGATGAGAGGAGCACACCCTGCACGGCAGAGGCTTGACACAGGAGCCTCTCCCAACCTTATCAGCCCAGAAGGACCATTTGGGCATCACTGAGAACAAGAATCACTAAGCTGGGGAAGCTCTCTGAGCTCACCCAGTCCAACCTCCAGCCCCACACCACCACGGGCACCAAACCCTGGCCCCAAGTGCCACATCTACACAAGCTTTTGAGCACCCTCAGGGCTGGGGACTCCACCACCTCCCTGGGCAGCCTGGGCCAGCCCCCTGACCACTCTTGCAGGGCAGAAATTGTTCCTCATGGCCAGCCTGAACCTCCCCTGGCACAATTTCAGACCATTTCCCCTCATCCTGTCTCTTGGGAGAAGAGGCCAACACTAAGCCCATTCCAGCTTCCCTTCAGGGAGCTGTAGAGACCCAGAAGGTCTCCCCTCAGCCTCCTCTTCTCCAGCCTCACCTCCCCCAGCTGCTCCTCCCCAGCCCTGTTCCCCGGACCCTTCCCCAGCTTTGTTGCCCTTTTCTGGTCACCTGTTGGCTCCAGCACCTCAGTGTCCTTGGAGTGAGGGACCCAGCCTTGAGTCTGAACAGGGAGTTGATGGAGTCCCCACCCCTGGAGGTGCTCAGAGCAAACTCTTGGCCGTGGCACGCTGGGGCCATGGTTTGGTGGCCGTGGCGGTGCTGGGCCGCTGCTTGGACCGGCTGACCTCAGAGAGCTTCTCCAACCAAGATGACTCTGTGAGCAAAAATGACAGAGGGGAGGCTGAAGCAAGTGGGGAGGTGCAAACAGGATGCCAAAGGTGAGTCCTTCCCAGCACAAATCCTCCCTGCTCAGGATCCCAAATCCCCTGCTTCCGGGAGGGGCACAAACAGGACCAGTTGGTGACGTAAGGCAGGAGCCCAGCTGACGGCTCCTGGATTCCCACCTGGAGTGGACCCAGCTGGGACCAGGGACATCCTCTCAGCGTCATCTCCGTGTCAAGGCCTTGGCTGCCTCTGAGTGGAGTCCCTGTGAGTGGTGGCTGCTAATTACAGCTCAGCAGGAGCCAAAGCATCCGAGGGCCAACGTGAGGCTGCCGTGCGAGGGGCAGCAGAGTCAGCTTGGATTGCAGCTTGATGCAACCCTTGGTTGCCCAACAGCAGATCACTTCCTAACTCCAGGGCTAGGTTCATTTTTCGCCTGTGAATGTCTTGAGTGCCTGCAAAATGCCCTTAGAAAGCAGATTGGGAAGTGGAGGAACAGCAAAGCCTCCCCCAGTCCTCCTCCTGTCCTGCCTTGGGCTGGCACAGCCTCGGCAGCCTGCCCAGAGCTCAGCAGCAGGAGGTTTGCTCTGCCCTCGAGCGCTGGGCAGCTCTGAGAGGATCACAGAGCTGTTGGGGTTGGAGAAGGCCTCCAGGATCGCCCAGTCCAACACCAACCCAACCCCACCGTGGCCCCAGGTGCCACAGCCACAGGTTTCTTGAGCACCTCCAGGGAGGGAACATCCACAGCCCCCCCCCCGGGCAGCCTGTGCCAGGGTCTCACCATCCCCATGCTAAAGAATTTCTTCCTCACCTCCAGCCCCATTCTCTCCTCCTGCAGCTCACATCCTTTGCCCCTCATCCCCAGCCTAAAACGACCACAGTGCCCCTACCAGGGGACCAAAGACCACAGCAGACACTGAGCCATGCCCAGGAGTTGCCCCAGAGCATTCCATTTCCTCTTGGCACTCACCAAAGCCCTGAGCTGTCACCCGCAGAGGGCGGAAGGTCTGCCCCAGGAGTCAGCAGCTTCTGAGCCATCAGGGCCTGCTGCCGCTGATGCAACCCCAGGTGCCCATCGGCGGCTAATTAGGAGCAGGGAGATTAGTGTCAGATCGCAGGAAATGGGCAAGAAACACCTCCCCAAATCCCTGGGAATTAGCCGGGATGGAACTCGGCGTGGCGCAGAGGAAGCCAGCAGGGAGCAAACAGCTCGGGAGTGACAGTGGAAATGATGAGGTTGGCGTGGCAGGGAGGTGCCTGACAGCCCAGAGCCCTCCTGCAGCCCTTATAAAAGGTCCCTGAGCCCAGAGCTCCTCAGTCGCTCTCCTTCACCTCCAGACCTGCTGCCTGCAGCTCCAGAGGGTAAGACAACACTTTGCTGTTTCTGTTGGTGCTGAGGGAGGAGAAGCAGCATCCACGGGGGGGTTGTGTGGACCTGCTGGGAGCTGAGAGGTAGCTCAGAGCCTTGGCTCTGCTCTGCTGGGACCCCCACCTAGAGCACTGCCCTCCAGCTCTGGTGGCCCCAGCAGGAGGAGGACACAGAGCTGCTGGAGAGAGGCCAGAGGAGGCCAAAAGGATGAGCCGAGGGCTGGAGGGAGCAGCTCTGCTGAGGACAGGCTGAGGGAGCTGGGGGTGGGCAGCCTGGAGAGGAGAAGGCTCCAGGGAGACCTCAGAGCTGCCCTCCAGTACCTGAAGGGATCCTGCAGGAAGGCTGCAGAGGGACTCTGTATGAGGAGCTCTCAGGGGGAGTAGTTTGGAGCTGAGGGAGAGCAGGGTCAGACTGGAGCTGAGAAAGAAGTTCTTCAGGACCAGGGAGGGGAGGCTCTGGCACAGGCTGCCCAGGGAGGCTGTGGCTGCCTCCTGCCTGGGGGTGTTCAAGGCCAGGCTGGGTGAGGCCTTGGGCAGCAGGTCTGGTGGGTGGAGGGCTGAGGATCAGTGGGGAAGGCAGAGCAAAGGCAGAGGAAGGGGTCCTCAGGTGACAGCAGCTCCAAGTGTTTGCCAAGGAGGAAGGCTTGGGGAGTGACTCATGGGCTCCTGGTGCCACCTTGCAGCTCCACACCACAGCTGGCACAGCAAACCCTGCGGACGAGGCAGGGCCAGGGCTGAGCTCGGGCTGGGTTGGGCAGGAAGGGAAGGAGAAGCAGCTGCCTGGGGGATCCCCCCCGGGAAAGGGGATCTGCGAGGTGGGTCCGGGGCTGCTCTCACCAGGTGCATCTCTTGCCCCTGACAGCTTTGCCACCGCTCCAGCAAGATGTGCTCCCGGGGGTCCTGCCACGACTATGAGTCCTCCTGCCACGGCTCTCGCTCCTCCTGCCACGAATCCTACTCCTCCTGCCACAACTCAGGGCCCTCCTGCCACTACAGCATCCAGAGGCAGCCTGTGCAGAAGTACAGCTACGTGACCCCCTGCTGCCCCCCGTGCAGTCCTACTGCCCCCCAGTGCAGCGCTACTGCCCCCCCGCAGCTCTGCTGCCCCCCGGTGCAGGCTACTGCCCCCCGGCCCCCTACTGCCCCCAGTACACCAAGAACATCTGCAAGCTGCCCCCCAAGTGCCCCAAGTACTGAGAGCAGCATCCAGCCCCACAGCTGGGCCCAGCACCTCGCTCCTCACCCCGGGCCCTGAGCTCCTCTCCCTGCCGGCTCTGCCGCTTCGCTGCCACCCTCCACTCCCCAGGTGGCCAGAGGGCATCTGGGCCTGAGGACGAAGCCTGAGCTGGGTCAGCTGTGAGCTGGTTGTCTTCTCCCTGCCAGCACCAAGCCTGCTGCCTGCTGGGGACAGTTTCTTGCTTGCTTTGCTCCTTCCTTCTCCAGCAAGACAATAAAATCCTCCTTCACCTGCAGCTCTGGATGGTTTCTGGTCTCCCTGCCTGAGGGCCTCTGTTGGCTCTCAGGGCTTCAGAGCCTTGCTTCAATCGCTGCTGAAAGCAGCAGGAGCAGGAGGGACAGCAAGGTGGAAACCAAGGGAGGTGCCCACGGCACACAACAGTGGTGCCAGGGGCTCTGCAGTGCAGGCAGAGGGCAGGAGGAGCACTTTGGGAGGCTTCCTGCTGCAACCCAACCCCTGCAGCCAGCTCAGCAGCTGCAGAGAGGGGCTCAGGGTCATCCCCCCGCCCCGGGGCTCTGACCTCTGTTTTACAGCAGCTGAGATCCTCTATAGCTGCTGCTGCTGGGAAACAAAACAGAGTCACAGTCCTGGAGCCTGCCCTGGGACACCCTCGGGGAAGTCACTTCGAGCAGTGTGGAAGCAGAGAAGCTTTCCCCTGCTGACTCAGCCCTGCCAGGGCTGGGAAAGGGGCTGGGTGAGCTGGGCACTGCGGGTGCCTGGGGAATGAGCTGCTGGGCAGAGGGCTCTGGAATTAGAGAGCTGTGGGTCACGGGGAAAGTGTCACTCTGCAGGAACTTGCTGCTGCAAGGGAAAGCTGCAGGCAGGCTGCAGAGAGCCATTAATGACTCACTCAGCCATGCTCAGCCTGCTGCCAGTCCTGGGAGCTGCCTCATGCCCAGCAGACCCTTGGCAGCCACTTTTCAAAGCCTTTCCCTCCTGAGTTCTTCACCTCCCTGCAGCTGGGCACTGAGCCACCCAGGGTTTTTGGCACAGGAGTGGGTTTGCCTTCAAGCTCTCTCTCTCTCCCTGCTGCCTCAGGCCTCCAACTCTTTATTCTGTGACTAACCACAGACATTTCCTTCCCTTTTTCCCAGCCCCACAAAAGGCACAAAGCCTCTGGGCTGGTCACACTCTTGGCTGCAGGGTCCCAGCAAGATGAGGAAGAGAAATGGCAGCAGTGAAGGGAGAACAAAAACAAGCTTCTCTGCTTTCCTTTCCATCCCATCCCCAGTTTATTCCCTTCCATTCCATCAATTCCATTCCTAGGTTGGGTGGGTTGGGAGCATCCATGACCAGGGGCTCAGCACCCTTGCTGTAAAGGCTTCCCGTGGCTTTAGGCATCCCTCCTGGATCAGCTTGCACGGGAACACATCCAGCTGGGTTTTGAAAGCCACACAACCTGCCTGGGCAGCAGGAGCACCAACCTGCACAAGCTAGAGAGAACCTGCCCCATTCTGAGCCTTTTCTAACCTTAACTCACTGCTCAGGCTGCCCTCCAGGGCTTTTCCCTCCCTCAGTCTCCCGTCGTTTCTCTGCAGGCTCAGAGATCCCCTCCGAGGTAGCCCTGAGCCTCCTTTTTCAGCTGAGCCTCTGCACACTTCTGCCACTAATTAGGCGGCAAGGACTGGCAGTGGCCTGGCCTCCCCTGGCCATTAATTAGCAGGAAGATTAGCAGGTCGTTCATCAGCAGGGGGTGCAGCCCAGGTGACGGCGGACAGGGGCTGACCTTGGCTGCCGAAGTGCTGAGCCCCTGGTGCTGGAAGTGCTGCGGGGGAGACCGGCAGCTTCCTAAAGCTGGAGTGGGGCAGGCAAAGCCAGCAAGCAGCCCCCGACAAAACCGGAGTGGGAGAGAGGGAGAGGAGAACTCAAGAGAGCCTTGGAGCCGCTGGAGGGAGTCCAGGGCAGGCTGGGAAGCTGCAGGGGGGAGGCCTGGGGCAGCTCCGTGAGGAGCAAAGGCTGCGAGCCCGCGAACAGCCTGAACCTTCTTGTGCTGCCCCTCGGCAGGGTCCAGTGCACCTCCTGTGCAGCTGGGGGGATGGTCAGGGGGTCCACGGCGCTCTGCTCCCCCGGCTGCCCAGCCCTGCAGCAGCCTTCCTGGGCTGATCTCAGGGGGGAAGCATCGAGAGCCCCCGGGGCTGGGTCTCATGAGCTGCCTCTGCCCCGGGACAGGACTCATTCATCATTTTTTTTTGGCCAAGGACGTCCTTCGGTCTGAAAAGATGCTGAGGACACCACGTGAGGGCCTCCAGGCCTCCCCATCAAACAAATATCAACACATCATAATGAATAATTGCGACAGGATCATTAGCAGCAGCGCTAATGACTGCCGAGGGCTGACGGCAGCCTGCGTGTGGAAGCTCTTCCAGGAACGACATCCGTAGGAGGCTCTGCCGTTGCTGGAGGGCACCGCTGGGATGGGAAGGAATCAAAAGCATGGGGCAGGAATTCTGCAGATCAAATGACACCAGGCAGGGGCAGCAGGGGGAGAGGGAGGCGGGAGGGGGGGGGGGGGGGGGGCAGAATTCCAAAAGGCTTTTGTGCTCCAAAAGGAAAAATCTTTGGGCTCGGGTTTGACCCAAAGCCTCTCCCAGATTTCCATCATGGATCTGCAAAGGCCTTGGTGCCTGAAATTCCTTGCTGGGCACTGCTCAGATCCCCTCTGGGGCTGCTCTCCTCCAAGCTCTCAGCCCCAGGGGTCTCAGCCTTTGCTCCAGGCCCCTCAGCAGCTTCCCAGCCCTCTTCCCCCTTCACAGCATCCACAGCAGGAGCCTGGGGGGGGCTCAGCTAAAACCCTCTTGCTCTTTGCAGTCTCTAGACCCTGAAGCAGGCAGAAAGGATGGAGCTGGACAGCTGCCTGCTGAAGGCAGGAGACAGCTCGAAATGAGAGAGAGAGAACAGGATGGAAAGAGCTCTTTTAAAGCAGGGAGTCTGCTCTGCCCCACCAAACCTGCCTGAAACTGGCCAGGGAGGCAAAGAGCGCTCAGAGGAATCAAGAGCAGAGAACACACAGCAAGGGGGAATGCAGCACAGGGTGGTGGTGAGGGGGACACAGAGAGCAAGGCCAGGGCAGTGGAGCTGAACCAGCTCCAGAGCTCTTCATTTCTGGAGGTAACCAATCCCAGAGAGAACTCCAAGTACAGGAGAGAGGAGGCAGCTTAAATCACAGCAGTCCTTAAGGGGATGTGATGAGGCAGCAGGGCCTCAGGAATGTTCTGTGCTGTATTTGCCCACCTGGTGACCAGAGACACCCCCCCCCCCAAAGAAAGACCTCAGGCTTCACCATTTCTGCATCCAAAAGCAAAACTCCAGAAACAAGAGCCATGGGAGCAGGCCCAGAGGTGGTGAGTCTCCACTCTGGAGACTTTTCACACACCCACACACCACCCACACCCAAGACTCCATCCTTTGCACCTGCTTCAGGTGGAATCTGCTCTGGCAGTGGGGGTTGGATGAGAGGATCTCAGAGGTCCCTCCCAGCCCCTGCCCCCGCTGTGATTCCATGAATTCCGATTCCAAAAGCCCCACTGAGGAGCAGCTGACAGCCAGAAGGCCTCTGGAATCTCCTGCTCCTCAGCCCTCCCCCCCCACCATGGCCACGCTGGTGGAGCTCTCTGAAGCTGCCACCCAACCTCTCCACCTGCCTGCCTGCCCCGAGGCCAAGCTGGGCAGGGAGGTGCCGGAGGGGAGCAGGCAGCTGGCAGCAAGAATTAAGTTGACATTAAAAAATTGTCAAAAATCTGCCAAGCAAATTGATGAAAGCCACAAAATTGAGGCCTTGGTCAGGTGCAGTGAGGCAGAGGCCAGGCAGATTCAGCAGATAAGTATAGGCTTAGTGCAGGAGCAGGAATGGCTCTGGGGTACCTCACTTCCGGCAGCACAGCTCCGGGGACATAAAAAGCTGCCCCTGACCCCCTGCTCCTCACTCAGCTGCACTGCTCAGCCAGCAAGGTGAGTGGGAGCTGCCTGCAAGGCTGCTCGTGGGGCTTGGCCAAGCACTGAGTGGGGACCTGGCTTGGGGGGGTCTGACCTTTGCAGGGGCCGGACCCGGAGGTCCCACCCAAAGGCTTCCCTGCTTTGGTGTTTCTTGGGTTCGGCGCTGCTGCAGCTCTCTGCTTCTCTTTCCATGATTCTCTCTTCCATGGCTCTGTGATTCCAACGTTCTCTGACTCCATGATTCCATGGTTCTGTGAATCTCTTCTTCTCTTTCCATCGTTCTGGATTCTGCCTTCCATAGCTCTGTGCCTCCATGGGATCCTCTGCTTCTCTCCCATCATCCTCTGACTCTACAGTTCCAGGATTCTGCTTCTACCTCTCCATGGTTCTCCATTCTCTCTTCCATGGTTCTGTGATTCCATCATTCTCTGACTCTATGATTCCATGGTTCTGGGATCCTCTGCTTCTCTTTCCATCATCCTCTGACTCTACGGTTCCAGGATTCTGCTTCTACCTCTCCTGGTTCTCAT
This sequence comes from Colaptes auratus, assembly GCA_015227895.2. NCBI lineage: Eukaryota > Metazoa > Chordata > Aves > Piciformes > Picidae > Colaptes > Colaptes auratus. Next base: position 945,113 of record JAAWVA010000044.1, read on the forward strand.
TCCTCTTCCATGGCTCTGTGACTCCATCATTCTCTGACTCTATTTCCATGGTTCTGGGATCCTCTGCTTCTCTTTCCATCATCCTTGACTACGGTTCCAGGCGATCGCTTCTAACTCCATGGTTCTCTCATTCTCTCTTCCATGGTTCTGTGATTCCATGATTCTCTCTTCCATGGTTCAGTAGCTCCATGTTCCTGATCTCATGGTTCCCTCTGGCTCCCATGGCTCTCTGGCTCCTGACTCTCTGGCTCCCTGACTCTTGCTCCCATGGCTCCCTGACTCTCTGGCTCCCTGACTCTCTGGCTCCCTGACTCTCTGCTCCCATGGTTCCATGATCTACAGCTCTGAAATGGAAATGTTCCTGACCTGGTGGTCTACTTCTTGGTGCAAAAGGGTTCTCAGCAACCACTCTCCCAGGGCTGAATCCCCATCCCTGGAAGCCTCAGAGATGTGGTGCTGAGGGCCATGGTTTAGCAGGAACCAGGGGTTGGACTTGATGCTCTCCAAGGTCTTCTCCAACCAGAGCAGTTCCATGGGTTTGTGTTCCAAGCCAAAACATCTCTGCATGCTTGGACCAGCAGGCAGTGGCTGAGCTGCTCTGTGTGTCCCGGGTCAGGCAGTGTCTGAGCTGCTCCGTGTCCGGGTCGGCATGTCTGAGCTCCTTGTGTCCGGGTCAGGCAGTGTCTGAGCTGCTCTGTGTGTCCCGGGTCAGGCAGTGGTGAGCTGCTCTGTGTGTACCCTGGTCAGGCAGTGTACTGAGCTGCTCCTTGTGTCCGGGTCAGGCAGTGGCTGAGCTGCTCTGTGTGTCCCGGGTCAGCCAGTGGCTGAGCTGCTCTGTGTGTCCCAGGTCAGGCAGTGTCTGAGCTGCTCTGTGTGTCCCGGGTCAGGCAGTGGCTGAGCTGCTCTGTGTGTCCCGGGTCAGGCAGTGGCTGAGCTGCTCCGCGTCCCAGGTCAGGCAGTGTCTGAGCTGCTCTGCGCCCCGGGTCAGGCAGTGTCTGAGCTGCTCTGTGTGTCCCGGGTCAGGCAGTGTCTGAGCTGCTCTGTGTGTCCCGGGTCAGGCAGTGTCTGAGCTGCTCTGTGTGTCCCGGGTCAGGCAGTGGCTGAGCTGCTCCGCGTCCCGGGTCAGGCAGTGTCTGAGCTGCTCTGTGTGTCCCGGGTCAGGCAGTGTCTGAGCTGCTCCGCGTCCCGGGTCAGGCAGTGGCTGAGCTGCTCTGTGTGTCCCGGGTCAGGCAGTGGCTGAGCTGCTCTGCGTCCCGGGTCAGGCAGTGTCTGAGCTGCTCTGTGTGTCCCGGGTCAGGCAGTGTCTGAGCTGCTCTGTGTGTCCCGGTCAGGCAGGTGTCTGAGCTGCTCTGTGTGTCCCGGTCAGGCAGTGTCTGAGCTGCTCCGCGTCCCGGGTCAGGCAGTGGCTGAGCTGCTCTGTGTGTCCCGGGTCAGGCAGTGTCTGAGCTGCTTTCTGTTCCAGGTCCTCTCTCTGTCCCACCTCAGCCTCCCCACACACACACCATGTGCTCTGCTGCCTGCTGCTCCACAGGATGCTGCTCCGTGGTGAAGACCAAGACTGTGTGCTGCAGCCCCTGCCAGAAGACCCTCTGCTGCGCCCCCTGCCAGCAGTCCTGCTGCTGCGACCCGTGCCAGGCCTGCTGCGACCCATGCCAGAAGCCCTGCTGTGACCCTTGCCAGCAGTGCTGTGACCCGTGCCAGAAGCCCTGCTGTGACCCGTGCCAGGTCTGCTGTGACCCATGCCAGAAGCCCTGCTGTGACCCATGCCAGGTCTGCTGTGACCCATGCCAGAAGCCCTGCTGTGACCCGTGCCAGGTCTGCTGTGACCCGTGCCAGAAGCCTTGCTGTGACCCATGCCAGGTCTGCTGTGACCCGTGCCAGAAGCCTTGCTGTGACCCGTGCCAGAAGCCCTGCTGTGACCCGTGCCAGGTCTGCTGTGACCCGTGCCAGAAGCCCTGCTGTGACCCATGCCAGAAGCCCTGCTGTGACCCGTGCCAGAAGCCCTGCTGTGACCCATGCCAGGTCTGCTGTGACCCGTGCCAGAAGCCCTGCTGTGACCCATGCCAGAAGCCCTGCTGTGACCCGTGCCAGGTCTGCTGTGACCCGTGCCAGAAGCCTTGCTGTGACCCATGCCAGCAGTGTTGTGACCCGTGCCAGAAGCCTTGCTGTGACCCATGCCAGGTCTGCTGGTGACCCATGCCAGAAGCCCTGCTGTGACCCGTGCCAGAAGCCTTGCTGTGACCCGTGCCAGAAGCCTTGCTGTGACCCGTGCCAGGTCTGCTGTGACCCGTGCCAGAAGCCTGCTGTGATCCATGCCAGAAGCCTGCTGTGACCCGTGCCAGTCTGCTGTGACCATGCCAGAAGCCCTGCTGTGACCCGTGCCAGGTCTGCTGTGACCCATGCCAGAAGCCCTGCTGTGACCCGTGCCAGGTCTGCTGTGACCCGTGCCAGAAGCCCTGCTGTGACCCGTGCCAGGTCTGCTGTGACCCGTGCCAGAAGACGTGCTGTGACCCGTGCCAGCAGCGCTGTGTGCCGTGCCCGCCGCCCGTCTGCTGCACCAGGTGTGCCAGAAGACCGTCTGCTGCGGCGGCTACCGCCCTGCTGCGGCGGCAGCGGCTGCCTGTCCTGCTGCTCCTACGTGGTGAAGAAGCCTGTGCTGGTGTGCTGCAGCCCCGCGCCCTGCTGCTCTCCCGCCACCAAGTGCTGCATCCCCATCCAGCAGTGCGCAATCAAGAAGCGCTGCTGAGCCGCCCGGCGCCGCTGCTCCGCCCCTGCGGCTCCCGCAGGGGAGGGAAGCTGCTCCGATCGCTTCTGCTCTGATGCAGTGAACCCTCGCGAGCTTCTTCTAGTTTTCAGCTCTTCTCTTCTTTCTGTCCTTCAGCTGTTGTGACCTCTGTAGCACCCCCGGACCTTCCCTTCCTGTGTAGAAGGCTCTTAGTGAGGCTCTTGGTGCCTCCTCGGGGCGTGTGGGACTTTGCCTTTAGTGTCACCGTTCTGTGTTTTCCCTCTCTTGCCTCGTAGACAATAAAACAGCATCCAGCAAACTCCAAGTCTTTGTTGTTGGTTGTTCTTACCCCACTCTGGAGCCAGAGTCCTGCTGGCTTTGGGCAGGCTCCCGTTGCACAGCACAGAACCACAGGACACGAGGGACCTCCAGAGATCACCCAGTCCAACCCCCTGCCATAGGCAGGGCACACAGGAACACATCCAGGGGGAACTGGGAGGTCTCCAGAGGAGGCTCCACAGCCTCATAGATTCATGGGTGGGTTGGGTGCAAGGAACCCTCAAGACCACCCAGTTCCAACCCCCTGCCATGGGCAGGGACCCCTCCCACAGCCCAGGTGGCTCAAAGCCTCTTCCAACCTGGCCTTGACACTTCAAGGGATGAGGCATCCGCAGCTTCTCTGACCTGTTCCAGTGCCTTCCCAGCCTCACTGGGAAGCAGCAGAGAGCTGCCCACACTTCCCATGGCTATAGAGAGAGGAGCAGAGCACAGAGATCCCTCCCAGCAGCTGGTGATCTCCTGCCTCAGCTCAGCCTTTGCCATGAAACTTTAGGTGCTTTAGGTCGATAAGACTCAAAGGACACAGAGTGAAAGAGGGAAGCAGAATTCCATCCTCCACAACCACAGCACTGCAGGAGGGGCATAGGACTCATCCCTCAGACTGGGCTGGGTGGTGCAGGAGGACCAGGGAGGCTCTACTCACTCAGCCAGCAGGCAGCTCCTTCTTCCTTTCCATCTCCAAACCTGAGATCCAGGGAACCACAAAACCCCAAGCAGAGGGTTCCATGCCCCAAGTTCCTGGGTTGAAGCAGTGGAATGAGAGCCAAGTGACACCAGACAGCTCAAAAGCTTCATGCCTGGAATAGCAAACAACCTGAGTCACCAGAGCCCTCTCCTGCCCAGCTGGACTTCCTTGGCTATTAAAATTCATCAGGACTCAGCTGGGAATTGCAGGTCGCAGGGAAAATGCCTTGAGCACTCTCCTTGATTGCTGCCCTCAGCCAGGCCTGCAGAGCCCAGGCAAAAGTCTGCAGTGGGATGACCTTCCCATCAGGTGAGACTTCTGCAGGCATCACCCAGGTCCTCAGGAGGTTTCCACCAGCAGGAAAATCAGGTGGAGTGCCCTGGCAGGAGGCTGTCCTGTACCCTGTGATAGAGTCAGGGGAATCATTAAGGCTGGCAAAAGCTCTCTTAAGAGCATCAGGTCCAGATGTCACCCAACCTCAGCATGGCCACCAAGCTGTCTCCTGAAGTGTCTTGAACCCCTCCAAGGATGGGGACTCACCACCTCCTGGCAGCCTGCTCCAGGGAACCTTCCAGTGAAGAAGCATTCCAACCTAAACCTCCTCTGGTGCAACTCCAGGCCATTTCCTCTCATCCTATCCTCATCCTTCATCCAGCCCAAACCCACCTGCCTCCAGCCTCTTCTCAGGGGGTGTAGAGAGGCCAGAAGGTCTCCTCTCAGCCTCCTCTCTCCAGACTAAGCAATCCCAGGTCCCTCAGTGCTCCTCATAACTCTGTGCTCCAGACCTCACAGCTGGCACCATCTAACAGCTCACACAGCAATGCTGGCAGGGCTGGAAGCCCTCTGCCACGAGGCCAGGCTGGGAGAGTTTCAGCCTGGAGAGGAGAAGGCTCCAGGGAGACCTTGAGACCTGCCAGGGCTGAGCAGAAAGCTGGGGAGCAGAGTTTGGAGCAGGGCCTGTGGTGGCAGGACGAGGGGAGGTGGCTTGGAAGTACAAGAGAGAGGTGGAGAGTGGAGAGGAGGAGCAATTGGTGCGCTGAGGGTGGGCAGAGCTGGCCCAGGCTGCCCAGAGGGGTGGGAGATGCCCCAGGGCTGGCACCAGCACAGCTCAGCTGGGCTAGGGCTGTGAGCAGCCTGCTCTGGTTGGGGCTGTCCTGCTGGCTGCAGGGCTCGGGCTGGGTGAGCTCTGAAGGGCTCCTCCAACCCCAGCCTGGGACCTCTGATTGCCTTGGCCAATCTGGTGACAATGAAGCCTGGTGGAGAGGTGCTGAGTGGAGCATCAGGGCCACAGTCTGAGGGTTTACACCAAGGGAAGATCAATTCCTGCAGGCAGGGATCTGGCTATTACCAGAGGCCCAGGACAATGCTCCCCTCGGGACAATTCCAGGACACCCAGTTCACAGGAGGTTCTGTTTCCATCATGGGAAGGAATTAGGTGTCCCAGCCCTCAGGGTCACCTGCCACCCCTCCAGCCTCATGTTCAGAGTCTGCTGAGGGTGATGGCAGCTCTCTGCCGTGCTAGAGGCTGCTCAGCACCTCGGGACTCACAGATTTGTGTCTCCTCTCACCAGTCCGAAGCTCCATCGACACAACTTTGCTCTTCTCAGT
>JAAWVA010000044.1:950969-981202 GCA_015227895.2 Colaptes auratus
ATCTGCACCCCAGCAGGTTTGAGCATCCCGAGCCCAGGTGAGACCCCAGCCCGGGGTGGGTGCAGCCCACCGCTGATAGCCCCCGACACCCCCGCTGACAGCCCCCTGATCCCCACACTGACACCACCCCCCGACCCCCGACCCCCGACACCCCCAGCAGCCCCTAACCCCTCCCTGTCTGCTCCCCGGCAGGTTTGAGCATCCCGAGCCCAGGTGAGACCCCGGCCCGGGGCCGGCTGGGAGCACCCCCCGAGCCAGCGCCCCCCCCCCCCGCGCGGGTCCCCGTGCCCCCCATGGTCTCCGGTGTGTGTGCCCCCCCCCCGCCAGTGCCCCCCGCGGTGAAGGAGGAGTTTGTCCATGACTGTGTGCAGATGGAGCTGACGCCCGGCCGGGAGCAGGGGGGCGCAGGGGCTCCTCGCCTGCCCCCCACCGAGAGCTACCAGCAGCAGCTGCCCCCCCTGCAGCTCCCCGAGACCCCCCACGGCCCTGCCAGCCTCTGCCCCGCGCTGCCCGTGGCACCCCCAGGTGAGTGTATGCCCCCCCCCGTTAGCCCCCCCCCGTTCCCTTGGGGAAGGGTTTGGGGGTGCCCCCCTGAGCCCCCTCCCACCCCGTGTCCCCCCAGCGGCTCCGGGGGGCTCCCTGCTGCCCCACGCCCAGGGCCTGCTGCAGGTCGCCTGCCCCCCCCCGGCGCAGCCCCCCCAGCAGAACGGCTACCCCAAGCCCCCCTACCACAGTGAGTACTGGGGACACCAACTGCCCCCCGCAGCGCAGTGGGGGGACCCCCGGGGGGGGGGGGGCACCCCCACCCCTGCCACCCTTTCTCCTACCCCAGGTTCTGCGGTGAGCTGGACCAGGGCAGGAATCTACCCAGGCAGCTTGGGGGGGCCACAGCCGAGCCCCCCAGCACCACCCAGCAGCCAGAGGCACTCACAGCCCCCCCTGCAGCACCCCAACCGCTACTGTAGGTTTGGGGGGGGGGGGGGGCTGGGAGGGGGTCACCTGCAGGCTGCCTTCCCCTTCGCAGCGCTGACCTCGTTCCTGTCCCCCCTCCCAGGGCCCCCCCACCGTCACGCTGCGCCCTACCAGCAGCCAGTGTCCACCCACCCCGGTGAGTGCCCCCGCCCCCTGCCCCCTCCCCGCCCCCCTGTCACTGCCTCCTCGAGCCCTGGGCGCTCTGACCCTCTGTCCCCCACCCCCCAGGGCCGGAGTTCTGGTGCTCCATCGCCTACTTTGAGATGGATGTGCAGGTGGGGGAGACCTTCAAGGTGCCCTCCAGCTGCCCGGTGGTCATCGTGGATGGCTACGTGGACCCCTCGGGGGGGGCCAGGTTCTGCCTGGGGCAGCTCTCCAACGTGCACCGAACCAGCGCCAGCGAGAGGGCCCGGTGGGGAGGGGCCCGGGGGGGGGAGGGGCGCGGGGGGAAGTGGGGGTAAGGGAGGGGGGGGGGAAAAAGGGCCACGGGGGAGGTGTGAGGCAGGAAGGGGAGATGGGGGGCCACAGGGTTTGGGGGGGAGCAAGGGGCAAATGGGGGGGAGGAGGAGCATGGGGGGGGATGGAGAGAGTACAGGGGGGAGGGGGATTGAGGGATGGGGGGGGGGAGCAGAGTGGGTGGGGAAGTGGGGATGGGGGGGGGCAGCTGAAGTGGGGGATGGGGGGGCAGAAGTGGGGGATGTGTGGAGGGGAAGGGGCTGCCCAGGGGTCAAACGGGGTGAAAGGGCAAGGGGAGTGATACAGGGGCTGGGGGGAGGGGTGAGGGGGCAGGTGGAGGGATATGGGGGGGCAGCTGGAGGAGGATGGAGCAGCATGGGGGCTATGGGGGGGGGCATGGGGGCACTGGGGGGGCAGTGCTGATGCTGTCTGTGGGCAGGCTGTACATTGGCAAGGGGGGGGGCTGCGGGGGCCGTGGGGCAGCACTGACCCCCTCCCTGGGCAGGCTGCACATCGGCAGGGGGGAATGTGACTGGGGGCCTTTGGGGGGCTATGGAGCAGCACTGACCCCCTCCCTGGGCAGGCTGCACATCAGCAGGGGGAGTGTGACTGGGGGGGCTTTGGGGCAGCACTGACCCCCTCCCTGGGCAGGCTGCATATCAGCAGGGGGTGTGACTGGGGGGGCTGTGGGGCAGCACTGACCCCCTCCCTGGCAGGCTGCACATCGGCCGGGGAGTGCAGCTGCAGTGCCGGGGCGAGGGCGACGTTTGGCTGCGCTGCCGCAGCGCCCACGCCCTCTTCGTCCAGAGCTTCTACCTGGACCGCCAGGCCGGCAGGGCCCCCGGCGACGCCGTCCACAAGATCTACCCCGGAGCCTACATCAAGGTGGGGGTGCCCCGGATGGGGGCGGGGAGCCGCCGGGCTGCCTGCAGTGGGGGTCCCGGGCAGGACGTCACCGCAGGGGCTCCGGGGCTGGAGGGACTCCACAAGCCCGCGCTGAATTGGGGTCCCCGAGGAGGGAGCCCCCTGCTCAGAGATCCCCCCCCGCCCCTTTCCCGCGTCGCCCCCCAGGTGTTTGACCTGCGGCAGTGCCACCGGCAGATGCAGCAGCAGGCGGCCACGGCCAAGGCCGCCGCCGCCGCTCAAGCCGCCGCCGTCGCCGGCAACATCCCGGGGCCCGGCTCGGTGGGAGGCATCGCCCCGGCGGTGGGTGAGTGAGAGGTGGACGGAACCCCGGCACCGGGCTCGGGGGGCGGGGACGAGGGGGAGGCCCTGCTGGCCACGGGGGAGCCTCCCCCTCCCCATCTCAAGCCCCTCCCCTCCCCGCAGGGCTGTCGGCGGCCGCGGGCATTGGGGTGGACGACCTGCGGCGGTTGTGCATCCTGAGGCTCAGCTTCGTCAAGGGCTGGGGCCCGGACTACCCGCGGCAGAGCATCAAGCACACCCCGTGCTGGATCGAGGTGCACCTGCACCGAGCCCTGCAGCTGCTGGACGAGGTCCTGCACACCATGCCCAGCGCTGAGCCAACCCCCCCTTAACTTAACATATTTTGTATGAGAGAGAAAAAAAAAAGACCAAAAAGAAAGCAAAACAACAAAAGAAGGCTGAAGGACCAAAATGCTGGAGTGGGGGGGCTGGGCTGAAGGGGGTTGGGGCTGGGCTGAAGGGGGTTGGGGCTGGGCTGAAGGGGGTTGGGGAAGGGCTGAAGGGGGTTGGGGAAGGGCTGGGATTTAAATCCCTACCTGTGGAGAACCTGAGAGCCTCCAAGCACAGGCTGGGGGTGGGTTTGCTGCTGGCTTGACTCAAAGGATCAGCTCTCAGAGGTCGATGCTGTCCACCTCCATCGCTCAGGTACCCAGGGGAGACAAGAATCAGCCCCCCCCCCAGCACGGCTGCCAAGCTGCCCTCCCCCCCACAGCCAGCAGCTGCAGCACTAAACCACACTGATCTGTAGGTATTTTATCCAAAATTTATTGACAGCGCTGGGGGCGAGGCCGCAGGGACAGCACCGAAGTCACATCCGCGGCAGCCCCCCACCCCCCGGAGGCGGGCCGGGCAGCTCCGTGGGGCCGCCCCTGCTCTGGGTCTGCAGTCGCAGCCATCCCAACTCCCTAATGCTGCTTTCGCCTGAAGGAGCAGCCTGGGGAGGGACAGAAAAGAAAACATCGGGGCGGTTAGAAACGGCGGCGGCCGCCCCGCTCCTCCGCCTCCCCGCCGGCATCCCCGCCTCGCCAGCCCCAACCCGGCCGCTCGAACCCTGCCTTAACCACCCTGGTTCTCAACCTGCCCACAACCCAGCGGCTTTCAACCTTCCAGCCCACAAATCTCGCACCTGGACCACCTCGGGTTCCGTGACCAGCCCCGGAGATTCCCCAAGGAACAAAAGAAGGGGGCACATGCCGGCCCCACTCCAGCTCCACCTCCCGGGCCCCGTCACCCACCTTCTGTCAGCCTGGCCTTGCCCCCCGTGGGCTGGCACAGCACGGTCGAGCAGCCCACGCACAACACGACGGTCTGCGCGTGGCTGAACACCGTCGTGATCTTGTAACAACCTGCGGGGGAAAAGGGAGAGCGCTGAGGAAAGGGCGGGAGGGACACCGGGACGTGTTGTGCTCCCCCCCCACCCCTTCCCGGGACCGGCACAGGGCCCTACCAGGGCATTTGACGTCCATGAAGTAAGAGTTGGGGCTCTGCACCAGCCGCTTCTTCTTGTGCTTCCTCTTCTCCTCCTCGGGGGAAGGGTGCAGCAAATCCTTCGCCAGCTGCGGGGATGAAAGCCTGGTGAGCACCCAGCTCCCCGCCCGCCATCTTGGGGGCCCCCGCCGCGGAGATGGCGGCGATTACGGCTCCGCCAGGCCGCCAACCGGGCTCGCCCACCGCTGCTTCATCCCTCCCAACCCTCCCCCCCGCCGCGGCGCGGCGCTGAGCCTCGTCGTCTCCGGAAGCGGCGGGCCGGGCCGGGGCCCGGGGCCGGGACCGTACTCACAGGCATGTTGGCGTGGAGGCAGACGCGACCGAAAAGGGGCCCCGTCGGAAGTAGGAGCTGCTATATCCGCTGCGGGGTTTCCCGCACGGGCGGAAGTGAGGCTCTGCCGCCGTACGCCGCCATCCTGGGAAGGGCTCTCGGGGGAGAGGGAGGGCAGGAGGGCGGCCATGTTGGTAAGGTCGCGCCGCCATCGTGGGCTGGGCGCCCTCAGCGAGGGAGGGCGTGACGTGACCGATCCCCGCGGTGATGTCACGGAGCGGTGACGCCACGGCGGAGGGGCCGGGCTCAAGGCGAGTCCCCGCCTATAGTGGGGGCGGGCCGGGGCCGGGCCCGGGGCCGGGCCGGGCCGGGTCCCGGTGGCGGCGGAGGGGCCATGGCCAAGGCCTACGACCACCTCTTCAAGCTGCTGCTGATCGGGGACAGCGGCGTGGGCAAGACCTGCCTCATCATCCGCTTCGCCGAGGACAACTTCACCAGCACCTACATCTCTACCATCGGTGCGTGAGCAGCACCCCCGGGGATCCCCCCCCCCCTTCCCGGGACCCTCCACCGGGAGCCCCGACCCCCGGGAGTGGGGCCTCCCCTCCCCACTCCTCCCCTCGGGTTCCCACCGAGGTGGCCGGGCCAGAAGTGAGGCGGCAGGGACGGCTCCCGTGGCTCGCTACCCTTCTCCTTCCCTGCCTGCCACCCCGGCAGGACGGCTGGGGAACGGGGACGACGGTGGGATCGACACCGGGGACGTGGCTGCACCGCGGGGCAGCTCCGTGCCTCGTCCCGCCGGGTGACCGGCGGGGCTGAGCCGTTTCCAGGGGCTTCACCACGACGGGAGCTGGCCTGGCACGGTTCCACCGGCCACGGCTCGGCGCCGCCCGGGACCCCGGCATTCACCATCCTGCCCTCCTCCTCCTCCTCCTCCTCCTGCTGAGTTTCCACCGCGCTGCTGGAGCCATTTCCTGAGCTCGGCGCAGCCGCCCCAGCACGGCCCGGGCCAGAAGTTCCAGCACGGACACGCTGGCTGCCAGCCGGGACGGGGTCTGAGCCCCACCAGCATCCTCTTGTCTTGGGGCTCCAGCCCCCGGGAATTGCTCGCCTCCCCCCCCCATTATCCCAGTTTGGGCCTCTGTCTTCCTCCAGCCCTTCCTCCCCCACTTCAGCCTCTTGAAACAGGGTCGAGCAGAGAGAGATGAAGTTTTTCGGGGAGTCTCTGCCAGCCTTTGGGGCTGTTTGGTGTCATTAAGGGGGGGTCTGGCAGCTCCATCCATCTCCTCTGCCCCCAACAGCTGTGCTGGGTGATGCCATCCAGCAGGCTCGGGGACCCCAGCGACCCCCTCCCACCCACCACAGCCAGTGCCAGGCCTGGACTTTGCTCCCCCTCCCCTTTCCCGGGATGCCAGATGGTTAGCTGGAGCCTGGGGCTGGGAGTGGAGCAGTTTATGGCAGCCCCCTCCCAGCGAGGGTGCAGCCCCAGCATCCCCCATCCCCCACCCCTCTCCTTCCTTCCCAGGCATCGACTTCAAAATCCGGACAGTGGACATCGATGGGAAGAAAATCAAGCTGCAGGTCTGGTGAGTGAAGGGGGAATTGGGGACCCCCTTTCACTTCATACCAAGCCACCCTCATCCCCCCTGCTCTGCCTCTCTACAGGGACACAGCAGGACAGGAGCGCTTCAAGACCATCACCACAGCCTATTACCGTGGAGCTGTGGTATGGCAAGGGGGGGGGGACAGCAGCACCCCAAAGGGCTAGGGCAGCTCTGGGGGGGGGGGGGTTGAGGACAAGACACACCTTCCCCCCCCTCAAGCTGGAGGAGAGGGTCCCTGCCCTGCTGACCTCACTGTCCTGGCAGGGCATCATCCTGGTCTATGACATCACTGATGCAAAGTCCTTTGAAAACATCCAGAACTGGATGAAGAGCATCAAGGAGGTGAGCAGGCGGGACCTGGGGCTGGGGGGGGACATACAGGGGTCCCTGGGGGGGGTCCTGCCCATCCTCTGCTGCCTGCAGAATGCCTCAGCCGGGGTCGAGCGTCTCCTGATCGGCAACAAGTGCGACATGGAGAGCAAGCGCAAGGTGCAGCGCGAGGAGGCGGAGAAGGTAGGGGGGGCCCACGGTGGGTGCGGGGCACTGTGGGCTTTGACCCCCTCTTTTGGCACCCAGATCAAAGGTGGGGGGGACCCCTTGTCCCCACAGCTGGCAAAGGAGCACGGGATCCGCTTCTTCGAGACCAGTGCCAAGTCCAGCGTGAACGTGGAGGAGGTGAGGGGGGGGCCCAGAGGCAGTGGGGGGTTCCCCATTGCCAGGGAGACTCCTCTCTCCCCGTGGGGGGGGGTCCCCTTCCCTGGGAGGGGTTACTTCTGACCGTCACCCCTCGCTCCTTAGGCCTTCAGCATGCTGGCAAGAGACATCCTGCAGAAATCCTCCCGGAAAGCGGTAAGTGGGGCCGGGGTGGGGGACACCCCCCTGCTCCCGCCCCCCCTGACCCACTCCCTTCCCTTTTCCAGGCCCCCAGCGGCAGCAGGCCCCTGCTGGAGCCCGGCCCCGCGAGGAAGGCCGGGGGTAAATGCTCCCTGGTATAGAGCCACCGGACCCCTTCCCCCCCGCCGCCACCGCTTCCCCTGCCTGCCCCGGTGCAGCGCGGGCGCCTCTCTGGGGGTCGGGGAACCCGACACGACGCAGATCGCGGGGGGCTCCGGGACTGGCTGGGGGGGTGGTACCAGGGCTGACCCTCCCCCAGTTCACACCTTGTGCCATAAAGCCCAGCTTGTGCCTTGCCCCGTCTCCGGTGTCTGTGTTGGGGCCGCGAGGGGCGGGGAGAGGAGAACGGACGGGACCGGGAGCGGGGAACTGGGGACACGGGGCCGGGGGTGGGGAATGCGCGGGGGCGGGACAAAGCCAAACCACGCCCCCATCGGGCCGCGCCCCTCGCACGGCCTGGCGCCGAAGCTCCGCCCAGGTCTCGCCCTTCGCCCCGCCCCTCGCGGCGCTTCCCAGCGGCTACCGCGGCTCAAGATGGCGGCACCGCCGCAGACGCAGGACCCGGCCCGGTAGTTCCGCTGCGCCCATGGGGCCCCAGGGCCTCCTCGGGCCGCGGTTCTGCGTCCTCTACGCCGTCCTGGGTGCTCTGCTCTGCGGGCTGCGGTGAGCGGGCGGTCGAGGGTGAAGCCGAGCCCGGAGGGGGAAATCGTGGCCCGGCCGGTAACGGAGCGCGGCGCTCACGGCGATTCTGCTCTCTCCACAGGCCGGCGGCGGCGATGGCAGTGAATGACGAGAAGCGGTCGGGTGAGTGCAGGTCTGGGCTCGGTGGGGCGCGGGCAGTCCGGGACCGCCGAGTTCCCGAGTGGACTCGGTGGGTTCTTGGCCGGGCCCCCACTCAGCCGCCGTTCGTTCTCCCGCAGCGAGCCCGGTGACGGCCACGCAGTGCTGGCAGGTGGAGGACTACGTGGTGGTGCAGGAGTGCTCCCGGTGCTCCAGCTTCCAGACGGTGAGACTGGGCTGTGCTGCTCAGCCCCTTCCCCATGCCCAGCCCGCAGCTGGCGGGGTCGGGGCAGCACATCCTGCCCCCACGCAGCCTTCCAACAGCTCGGTTTGGGTTGCAGAAGGCTATGACAGAGTGCAGGCCCACGGGGTTCGTCGAGAAGGTCACCTGTGCCAGCTCCAAGAAGGATGATTTCAAAAGGTGAGACTCCACCTGGAGCTCTGTGTCCAGTTCTGGAGCCTCTGCTCCAGGAAGGATCTGGAGGTGCTGGAAGGTGTCCAGAAAAGGGCCACGAGGAGGAGCAGAGGGCTGGAGCTGCTCTGCTGTGAGGACAGACTGAGGGAGTTGGGGTTGTTCAGTCTGGAGGAGAGAAGGCTCCCAGGAGACCTTCTTGTAGCCTTCCAGTATCTGAAGGAGGCTAGAAAGCTGGGGAGGAACTTCTGAGGGTGTCAGGGAGTAATCGGACTGGGGAGGGGGATGGAGCAAAACTAGAAGTGGGGAGATTCAGAGTGGATGCGAGGAAGAAGTTGTCCCTCCTGAGGGTGGTGAGAGCCTGGCACAGGCTGCCCCGGGGGGGGTGGGGTGTGGAAGCCTCATCCCTGGAGGTGTTAAAGGCCAGGCTGGAGGTGGCTGTGAGCAACCTGCTCTGGTGTGAGCCCATGGCAGGGGGGCTGGAGCTGGCTGAGCCTTGAGGTCCCTTCCAGCCCTGACCGTTGGGTGAAGCGGGGGCAGGGGCCGGGGGCCTTGCTGACTCTGCCGCGGGCGCAGGTGCCGCTCGGCCGTGATGGAGGCTCACATCTTCTGGCGCTTCGTGGGCACCATGATGTGTGTGGCTGCCCTCTTCGCCGTGCTGGTGGTGTGCCGCCAGCGGGTGCTGGACAGGAAGGCCCTGGAGAAGGTTCGCAAGCAGCTGGAGTCCATCTAGCAGGGCCCTGACCCCAGGCCTCTGCCAGCCAGGCAGCAGCAGCAGCAGCAGCAGCGAGAGGGGTGCCTGGGGGCAGGCCCTGCCCTGGATGCCACCAGCGTGTCCTGTGGGCTGGCTGAGGGGTGCCCTGCTGAGGGGTGCCCAGGAAGGTGATGTGTAATAAATCCTGGACGTTGGCACCGGAGCAGTGCTGGTGTTTGTGCCCAGGAGGGTGGAAGTGACACAGCTGTGCCGCCAGGCTGGCACTCCCTCCGAGCCTGGTCACTCACAACCCCACCACAGGCAGCACCAACCCTCTGACACATGGCTGGGGTGCAAACCAGGCTTGGGTTTATTCACCAAGGGGCACACCTGGCACTCCCTGCCCGTGCTGGGCTGTGTCTCCCCTGCTGCCCCCATCCCGGGGGGGAGGGGGCTGCTCTCTGCTGCCTGTCACATCTCGTCCCCATGTCCCTGTGTTGCTGTCCCCACATCCCCTGGGGTGGCCTGGTCTGAAGAGTTGGTGCCCAGTTCTCTGTCAGGGAGGAGTGCCCCACCCCTGTGCCCCCCTCCAGCTCCATCCTCCGTGGCAGCCACTGGTCCTGGCGCTTCTGCCCACATCCACCCTGGCACCGGGACTGGGATTCTCCAGCTGGTCCCAGCAGCTCCCCCTGGGTCAGGATGTGCCTGGAAATCACTGTGGGAACAGGGAACACCAAGCTGGGCACTGCTGGGGTGGGGGAGCTCCAGCCAGTGCCCCCCAGGAACCCTGCAGCCCCCCCTCACCTCCGGTGGGCTTCTGCCCACCCTGGCTGCCCTCCGTCTGCCAGCGGAAGGGGCTGCAGCTGGGGAAGAGGATGAGTCCCAGGGAGAGGAGCAGGATCTGCCAGGGAGGGACAAGGATTGAGTGTCCCTGAGTGCTGCCAGTGGGTGGGGGGTCACTGGTGGGCACATCATGACGCATGTGCCACCCTACCAGGGCACAGGTGCTGGTCTGGGCAGCCTTGTTGGACGTCTGCTTGATCAGTGCCTGCAGCTGCCACAGCAGGGACCTGCGGGGCAGAGGGTGGCAGCTGCTTGTCTGAACGTCCCCTCCCTCCCCCTGGCACCGTGCCCCATCCTGGCACTATGCCACACTCACCCATTGAGCTTCTCCAGCTCCTGGACTCTCTTCCGCAGCTCCTGGTTCTGGGCTGAGCACGCAGCCACCCTGCCCGGGCAGAGATGGGGACAAGTGAGGGGCTGTGGCTGGTGGCACGGGTGCTCTGCCAGCTGGTGGTGCCACCAGCACCCACCTGCTCTCCAGCCCATCCAGGTACTCCTTCTTCCTGCGCCGGCTGTCCTGGGCAGACTGCTTGTTGCGGATCTTCCTCCTCACCTTCTTCAGGATCCTCTCCTCAGCCTGAGGAGGGAGGGTCCGAGGCTGAACTCTGCCCCATGGCACCCCCCCCAACCACCCAACGCCCCCAACCTACCTGGGTGAGGGGCAGGGCACTGGGCAGCATCACCCCCTCCTGTGCCAGCAGCCTCTTCTCCTCCTCTGTCAGGCGAAGCTGCTGCGATGGGACAGGTGTGGGGACAGGCTGGGGGGCCCGGAGGGGGCTGAAGGGGCTCCCCGGGGGGCTGAGGGTGTGGGGGGCACAAGAAGGGCAGCAAGGACTCACTGCGGGGCTGGGGGCCGGCAGGGGCAGGTCGCTGATGCTGCAGGAGCCGGGGAGCAGCGTGGGGCACAGCCAGTCCTCTGCTGGGGAGGGGGAAAGGAGGCTTCATCCTGCCCGCCCCGACCGCGGGCAGTCGCTCAGCTCTTGCCCCGCGCCCGCAGGATGCGATCCTGCGCCCTTCCCGCCGCAGGCTGAGCCTTGCCCTCGGTCTCGACGCCACTGACCCAGCTGTATGGAGACGACGCCGCCGCTCAGGGGAGCGCTGAGGTCGCAAACCACCTCGAAGAGGGGGGTGGGGTTCGGGTCCTCAGGTCGCGGGGGGTCCGGGGAGGGCAGGTGGTGGCCCCCCAGGCCGCAGACTTCATCGGGGTTCGCCGCCAGCTGCAGCAGCTCCTCGGCTTTGCTGTCCTGGGGACACAGAGAGGGACCGGGTGGAGGGATGGGATCACCCCCCCCTCCCCCAGACCCCAACGTCCCTTAGGGGGGTCCCCACTGCTCTGCTCCCCCCGCGTCACCGACTCACGGCATCCTCCGAGAGTCGCCAGCCCCCGAAGTGGGGGTCGGGGAAGATGCTGCCCGGGAAGAGCTCTTCCTGCGGCTCTGGGAGTTCCGGGGCCTCCGGCTCCATCGCCCGGGCCGAGGGCTGAGCTGGGCGGGGGCAGGACCCCGCGCTGGGTGCCCGGGGACCCTCCGGACCGGGAGTTGTCTGTCGGTGCTGCTCCCGGCAGATCCCGGCAAGGGACCGCGGGACCCTCTCCCCGCTCCGTGCCCCGGTGCAGCGGGGACGGGATGTGACCCCCCCCCCGCTCCTGGCACTCCTCGGGCCGTCCCGGCCACGGCTTTGCTGCTGGTTGCGCAGTCGCCGCCGCCCGCTGCCGGGGCCGCGCACCAGGATCTCCGGTATCCTGGGCAAGCCCAGCCAAGTCCCACCCCCGCAGCCTGACACCGACAGGCAGCACCGGCTTCCCCCGCCCCCGGCGTGCTCGGGGCTTTCCCTCTTCTACCGGGGAGCGGGAAGTGTGTTTGGAGGGGAGGGCATGCGGGGTCGGCCGGCGTACGGAGGAGAGCCGGGCTGGGGCTGCGGCTGCGGCTGCTGCGGCTGCCCCAGTACCGTGTCCAGGAGGCACCGGGGAGCAGCAGCGAGAGGCTCTGCGGGGGAACCAGGACCCCGGGACCGACTCCGGTTCGCTGCAGCCTACGGAGGCTCCAGAGTCGGTAACGGGACCCCTGAGTAGGGAGAGGATGACGTCGACGGTGGTGGAGGGGGAACCAACCCACCCCGGCGGAGCCGGACACGGGACAGCGGCACCGCGCCCGGGGGCCTCGCTTCCTATTGGCTGCGACTCACGTCACTCAGCGGGACCCTCAGAGCGTTCTGCGTCTCTATTGGCTGCCGCGGGCGGTCAGGGCTCCCCCCGCCGGAGCACCGGGGACGCGGACGCGGCGCGGAGAGCGGTGAGTGAGGAGCGACGGGACACCGGGACCGGCACCGGGAACCGGGACGGGGACCGGGAACCAGTATCGGGGACCGGGGACTGGTATCGGGACCTGGATAGGGATTCCATCCTGGTCCCCAATCCCGGCCCTCTGGCCCCCACGATACTTGATCTCGATCCTTGATCCCGGTCCTGGAACCGGTCCACTGCTGTTACCGGAGTGCTGCCCCGGGTTATCCCCCGCCCCGGGGATCTCCTTGCCGCGGTGTTGCCGGCACTGAGGTCTCCGGGCCGGGGTAAATCTGTGCCGGGACTGAGTGGAGTTTGCGTGCGTGAGTCACCGGGGCCGGGAGGCGGCACCGGCAACTCTGACGGCCCCGTCCCGCCGCAGCTCTCGCTGGTCCCGGGGATGCAAAACTCGATCGAGGCGGCGGCGACAAGTTGGAGCTTCTCCCGTGGTCGGTGTTGAAGCTCCCGCATCAGAATCCGGGCGGGATGGTGGCGACGGCCGGGAGCGGGACCGTGATGGAGGAGCTGGCCTGGAGCCCCGGGATGGCCCCGCGCCCCCCGCCCGGACTGGAGGTCAAATTGGGCTCCCTGGTGCTGCTGCTGCTGCTGCCCCTCGCCTGCGGCCTCGCCCCGCTCTGCTGCTTCCGACAGCCCCCGAGCTCCGCCGGTACGGCCGGGCTGGCACCCCGGGAAACAGGAGGTCTAGGGGGGTCCGGGAAGAACCCCGGGGGCTCGGTGGGTTTCAGGGGCCTGGGGTTGTCAGGGTTGTCCCAGGTAGTCTGGAGGGGTCTGGGGCTCTCGACCTGGGGGGGATCCAATGAGAATCCGGGTGCATGGGGGAGGGGGCTGGGGGTCTCGAGAGGCACAGGGTGTCGGGGGCATACTGGGGATTCTGGGGGGGGATCTGGGAAGTTTTGGGTGTCTGAGAAGTTTAGGGAGTTCAGAGGGGCCTGGGGGATCTGGGTCTAGGGCATCCAGGTTGAGTCCCAGGGAGATTGGGAGTGTCTGGGATGTCCCACAGTGTCTGAGGGGGGTCCAGAGGCCTCTGGGGGGGATGGGAGGGGGTGTCCTGGGGTTGCCTGGGCTGTCCTGTGGAGTCCAGAGGGGAGTCTGGGGATCTCTGGGATCCGGGGAGGACAGGCTGGGGACCCGGCTGTCACCAAGGGCTCGGCTGATCCCAAGGCGCCAGGCTGAGGTGGGGATCTCAGCCACCCCCCTCCTGCCCTGCAGACCCCCGTGGGCCGGTGCTCAGCCTGGTGAGCTGCTTCGCGGGCGGAGTGTTCCTGGGCACCTGCCTGCTCGACCTCCTGCCTGACTACCTGGCCAGCATCAGCGCGGCGCTGGAGGGGCTGCGCATCACGGTGAGCACCCAGGACCCCCCCGCCCTGTGTCCTGCCCCCGCTGGGGACACTGCCCAGGGAGACCCCAGCTCAGCTCAGCCCAGGGGTGTCCCTCCCGCCGGGATTGGGGGCAGCAGCTCTGGCTGGGTTGGGGGAAGGTGGGGCAGAGGGGGTGGGATGGGAGGGACCTGGGTGGTGGGGACGGGGACAGGGACAGCAGGGGATGGGATGGTGTGAGGGGAGCGAGTGGGGATGGGATGGTAGGGATGGGATGATTGGATGAGGACAGTGGGAATGGGGTAGCAGAGATGGGACAGTAAGGATGGGCCCAGAGAGGATGGAACTGGCAAGGCTGAGCTGGTGGTGGTGGAGCAGGCAGGAGGGGACGGTGGGGCCAGGCCAGCCAGGAGGCTGCTCGTGTCCTGCCGTGACTCATGGAAAGATCCTCCCTCTGCCTGTGGCCTCCTGCCAGCCGTGTCCAGCTTCCCTCCCGGGTGCAGACAGCCCCTGACCCTCCCCCTTTTCTTTCCCCCCCCCCCACCACAGCTGCAGTTCCCCTTGGCAGAGTTCATCCTGGCCATGGGCTTCTTCCTGGTGCTGGTGCTGGAGCAGGTGGCGCTGGCGCAGCAAGAGCCCTCGGTGCTGTCGGAGGAGACCCGAGCCCTGCTCCCCTCTGGCTCCATCCAGACCCCCGTGGCACAACCTGCTGCCAGCAGTACCCGGGGGGCCATCCGGGGGCCGGGCTGCTGGTGCTGGCCTTGGCTCTCCATTCTGTGCTGGAGGGGCTGGCGCTGGGGCTGCAGGAGGCTGACGGAGCTGTGCTGAGGGTCTGCCTGGCCCTGCTGCTTCACAAATGTGCTGTGGCCTTCAGCCTGGCCTTGAAGCTGCTGCGGGGCCGCCTGCGCCTCCCCGCCGTGGCCGCCTGCCTGCTGCTCTTCGCCATGATGTCCCCCCTGGGCGTGGGGCTGGGGACGGTGGTGGCCGCGGGTGCGGGGCCGCGGCAGAGGCTGTGCCGGGGGGTGCTGGAGGGGTTGGCAGCTGGGACCTTCCTCTACATCACTTTCTTGGAGATTTTGCCCCAGGAGCTGGGGGTCCCCCAGCACCGCGTCCCCAAAGTCATCCTGCTCCTTGCTGGCTTCGCCCTCGTCACTGCCATCCTCTTTGTCAAGATCTGAGAGGCCCCTCCCCGGGGTGGGTGGGGATCCTCCCTCTGCACCCCCCCATCTCTGTGCCAAAGTCACCAAAGTGCCGCTCCAGGGGCTGTTCCCACCCACCCTGTGCACCCCAGCGAGGCTCAGCCCCGTGCCCCGTTTTCCCCAGCTGCACAAGGGGAATGGTGCTGTCCCCCACCATGGGACCCCAGAATATGTGGGGGGAGCGAGCAATAGTCCCCCCCACCGCACACCACAAGTGCTTTTACATTGTAGATGGGTGCCCCAGGGTGCACAGCTCTGGCCCCCCCACAGATAACCCTCCCCCCCCCAGTGGAGAGGGGTCGTGGATGAAGCAAATAAAGGACTGAACCTGATGGTGCTGCCTGTGCTGGGCACTGGGAGTGGGAGCTATACTGGGGAGGAATGACAGTGCCTGGGGAGGGGTCACAGTGTCCCCCACTCCCCAGTTGGGGGATCAGCTGGTGGGGCATGGGTGGTGGTGTCCACCTCTCCACACCCGCAATTTTAGGGGGCGCTCCTTTGTTCCCAGCCATGGTTGGGGTAACCGTGCTTTACATCCCCCCCCCCGAATCTTTATCACCACCGAGTTCTGACTCCACGCCCCGTCCTGCTGGCCTCCCACCGTGGGGCCCTCTTTATTCTAGGGGTATGTATCTTCCCCGCAGGCTCCTCCATTTCGGGTCGTCCTCCTGGGGTCCGCTGTCTTGGGCAGGGTGTGCCCAGGCCCTTCTGTTGCGTCGCGCTCCCCCCCCGCCCCGGCTCCATTGCGCTCTGTTGACCCTCCCGGCGGCAGCGCTGCTCCGCCCACAGCCCCGCCCCCGCAGGCACTGCCCTGCGCGTTGTATGCCGGGAATTGTAGTCGGTCCCGCCCAGCGCACGGCGGGGGACGCCCCCTGGTGGTGTCGATAGAGGAGCTGAGGACTCCGTTTCCCAACAGCCCCTGCGGCGGCGGAGTGGAGGATGCTGGGAGCTGTGGTCTGCTCCCCCTGGGTGCCCAGCGGCAATACTTCCTCTACGGACTCCTTTCCCAGCGTGCCCCGCGCGGCGGCGGCAGCGGCGGCGGCCGGAGCGGCCCAGAGCAGGGAAGATGGCGGCGGCGGGTGCGGGGGCCGGGCCCGGGCCCGGTGCGGGTTCTTCGGCCGGGGCCGGGGCTTCGAACCCGCGGAAGTTTAGCGAGAAAATCGCGTTGCAGAAGCAGCGGCAGGCGGAGGAGACGGCGGCCTTCGAGGAGGTGATGATGGAGATCTGCTCTACCCGGGTGAGCAGCGACGCCGCGGCCTCCCCCCCGCCGGATGCGCCACGGGCCCGGGGGTGCGGGAGACGTGAGGGAGGGTCTGCGTCTCAGGGGGGTTTGAAGGCAGTGAGAGGGGCCGGGGGCTGTGAGGGGATCGGGGGCTACGTGAGGGGCTTGGGGCTGCGGAACGGAGCGGGGGCTGTGAGGGGGCGGAGGGTCGTGGGGATGTAGGGAGGTTGTGAGCGGCCAGGAGGGGCGTGGGGGTCCTGGAGGGGCTGAGGGCTGTGAGGATCCAGGGGGATCCGTGAGGATCCAGAGGGGGCCAGGGGGTGTGAGAGTCCAAGGGGGCCGCGGGCGGCCAGAGAGGGCTGTGGGCTGTGAGGCAGCCGAAGAGACCGAAGGACTGGGAAGTTCGAGGGGGGCTGGGGGCTCTGTGGAAGGTGGGGGGGCTCTAGGGGTGCGAGGGGCGTGCAAGGGACTTGGGGTTCAGGGAAGATTCAAGGGGTGCAGAAGGAGAAGGAGCTCTCGTGGGTAGCAGGGCTACAGGGTGGGTGGGGGATCAGCAGGCACAGCAAGGGGTCGGGGGGCTCAGGCAGGTACCCAAAGGGGCTGGGAAGGTTTCTGGAGGTGCAGAGGAGATGGATGTGGATGGAGCCTCTCCCCAAGGGTCGCATTTGAGCTATTGGAGTTTCAGAGGGGCTGAGAAGATTTCCCCCACCCAGGGAGATACTCCTGCTGCTGCCCACCTGCTTCTCACTTCTCCTTTCTCCGGGTTTCTTTTGATTTATTTTGTCTGTGGGTTCCTTGGTGAGGGTTTGCACATGGCTCACTCTGGCCCGTGGGTCCTGCTGTTCTCCTCCTCCACTTCCAGGTAAGCAGGTGGCAAAAGCAGCTGCCTGGCACCTGAGTGTTTCTCTGAGCGCTCACTGCCTCTTACCGTGGGGGGGCGAGGAGGAGATCCCCAGGCCCACGGCTCTGGGATGGGCTCCTGCTGTGCCACAGCCCTGTGGCTCCCCTACCCAGGTGATCCTCCACCAGCCCTGGGGTTTGGAGGGTCTGTCCCTGAGCGCTGAGGGTTGGGTTGGACCTTCTCACCCATCAGCAGATGCTGCATCCCTGGAGATGCTTACACGTAGCTTGGCTGGAGCCTGGGTGGGCAAAGCTGCCCTGCACGGCAGCTGCTGGGCAAGGGGAGGTGTCGTCTCCTGGGGGTTTCTCAGAGGGATCTCGGTGGCAGGAGGGCTGCTCAGGGGTGCCAGGGGGCCGACAGCAGGGCAGGGAGGTCAGGAATGCTGCCCTGTGTCCCCCCGAGTGTGGTTTCCTGGGCAGAGGAAGCTGCCGAGAGGACACTCGGCTGCGGTTTGTGTTCTGCTTGGCGCCGGCCTCCAGGACTCCGTCTGGGCCCCCGCGGTGCTCTGCCAAGCCCGGGGCCTGGCCGGATTGCAGCTTGGCAGGGGCGGTTGTGCCAACCCTGGCAATGGGGCTCTGCAGGGTCCGGCAGGCAGCGCCCACCCTGCCTGCTGCGGGAGGGACGAGCGGCGGGAGGGGGCTCAGGGCACAGAGAGGCTCTTGGGCCACCCTCAGCCCCTTGGAGAGGGGCTCTGGACTGAGGCATGGAGTGCCAGGAGGAGGGGGCACGGCTTCAGACTGGGCTGGAGGGGGAGTGAGGCACTGGAGCTTGTCCAGAGAAGCTGTGGAGGTGCTCAAGGCCAGGTCGGATGTGCCCTTGAGCAACCTGGTCCAAGTGGGAGGGTCCCTGCCCGGGAGGGTCCCTGCCCGGCAGCAGGGACCCTCAGACCCGAACCATCCTGTGCGTTCCGTGGGGTGCAGAGGAGGGCAGCAGGATCCATCAGGGGCCGCAGGAACCCTGCTGGCACCTTGGGCCCGGCGAGGCAGCGGTGGCCTCACACCCAGGGGTCTGTCACGGGAGGCTGACAGCGACAAGGTCCTGCCGACCCCCAGGGAGCGAGGTGGGGCCGGCCCCGGCGCCCGCGGGCTGGGCAGCGGCTCGGAGCGCTGCCGGCTGTCCGGAGCCTTCGTCCCCGGCGCGGCAGGCAGGGACCTGCTGCTCATCCTTGGGGAGCTGGGGAGTGGGCTGGAGCCTGCCGCCGGTGTTTGCACAGCAAACAGTTGGTTAATGAGCAGCGAAGCGCCAGGGCAGGCAGCGGCGGTGTCCTCCCCGCTACTCCCTGCCCCGGGACGCTTCCTCCGGGAGTTTGTTCCCTGCGCACGGCATCGGCAGCCCCGGGAGCTGGTCCCGGGGTGGATCCCGGTCCCGTGGGTCACCTCAGTCGTTGGTCCACAGGCAAGGAGCCGGCGCTGGCTGTCGCCCCAGCGGCTTGTGCTGGCCTTTGGTGGCTCCCGGGGGGGTTGCTGCCCAGCTCTGGGGGCCCTCACTCCCACCACGGGGCTGCGTCAGCCTCTCTCAAGCTCCTCTTCGTCTTCCCTGGGGTGTTGCTTTTCTCTCTTCGTCTTCCCTGGGGTGTTGCTTTTCTCTCTTCGTCTTCCCTGGGGTGTTCCTTTTCCCTCTTCGCCTCCCCTTGGGGTGTTTCTCTGGCCGCTCGCTGGCTGCCTGCTCTCGGCCTGCCGTGGCCGCGCCGGCTCGGCAGGGACCCCGGCTGGGAGAGCAGAGGAGGCTCCCAAGACCTTAAGCCCCGAACCCCTCGCAGTAATCCTGCAGTGCTTTGCAGCCAGCTGCTGCCTCAAGCTCGTTGCCTCTTTTTTTTGTGTGTGTGTGTTTTTCCTCGGTTGTTTTTATTTGTTTTTCATGTTCCCCCCTCCCCTGGATCTGGATTTTGCTGGTCTTAAGCTTGGGAATTTGCAGGTTTCCTGGCTGCAGCTCATTCCCAAAGCTGCTTTCTGTGCTTCTGTCTCCTTTGTGCCCCGGGTTTGTCCAGCCCTGCTGCTTGCTTGTGCCTGGGGCTGCTTGGGGGGCCCCTGTGGACCCTCTGGGCCTTGATTCCCCTGGGTCCACCTTGGTTTGTGTGTACTTGGCCATGGCTTTGTGGGCTGGGACCAAGGAAAGGCTCCTTCCCTGCTGGGAAGCTGGGGAATGGGGAAACTTCTTGTGCTGGAGGGGATGATGAAGGCCTGGGGTAATGAAGGCCATGCCCCTTCCTGGGATGTGAGCAGCACTGTGCTGTGCTGCTGCTGGTGGGGTGAGGAAGCCTGCTCATGGGGGGCAAGCCCCTGCCCAGCTCAGCTGTGGGTCAGGAAGGAGCCTCTGGGGCTGTCCCAGTGCTGGTGCTGCCCCAGGCCTTCCCCTGCTGGGGATTTTCCTCCCCCTGGTTATCTCCTGCCTGTGGTTTGCCCTTGCTGCTTCCCTCGGCCTTGGGCAGCGCTGGGCTGCTGTGCTGAGCTGTGCCATGCCAGGCAGGGAGCCCTCTCAGGTGGGCATGGGGGGCTCCAGCAGCTGGGGGGCAGGGAATGCAGGCTCAGCTCAGGGGTGTGGGTGCCACAGCCTGCAGCAGCGGGGTGGCTGCTGAATCCAGCCCGGGCTCAGCATCCTTCCTGCCCTGCAGCACCCACGAAGGGAGGAAAGTCCCTTGTGGGGCCTCCTCTGCACTTGGTGGCTTCGAAGCAGGGAGATGGCAGCGCCTGGAGCCCTCCCCTGCTGCTCCCCTGCGAGCCCCGGGGCCGGCAGGGTTGGATGAGCCTCGCCTGGGGCTCGGTGCCGTCCCTGGGGCAAGTTTGAGGCTCGGCTGCAGGAGGGAAGGCTTGGGGGTGATGCACCGGGATGGGGATGTCCTGGGGCACAGCCCAGCGCCTCGGGGTGCCCCTGGCCCGCCCTGACCTGCTCCCCCTCCCCTGGCCCCAGCTGCAGGCACAGAAGCTGAGGCTGGCCCACAGCCGGGGGCCCTACTACAGCGGCTCCCTGCCCAACGTCAACCAGATCGGCAGCGGCGCCAACGACTTCCAGGTGAGCAGCACCCAGCACTGCCCCGGGGGGCTGGAGGCCCTGAGGGGGCTGGGGGCTGTCACCTCCAGTGGCTCCTCGGCGGGGGGGGGGGGGTGTCAGGAGCTGCATCAGGACTGGGGGAGGAGGATGCAGGGCCGCGGTGTGAGCCGCTGCCGGGCACAGCTGTGCACCAGGAGCTGCTCTCTAATCCCGCTGCCTGGCCCCAGCCGCGGGGGGGCTGCTCTGAGCCCCCTCCCCTCCGGGCCGGGGGGGCGCTGACGCCGCCGTCTCCCCGCAGGGCCCCCTGCACTCGGCGCTGGACTCTGCGCGCGGCACTCGGCACCACGGCCTGGTGGAGAGGGTGCAGCGGGACCCGCGCCGGATGGTGTCCCCCCTGCGCCGCTACGTGCGCCAGATATCCTTCCCGCCCTGCCCGGCCCCCCCCGCGCTGAACCCAGTGCCCACACTGACCCCCGCGCCCCCGCTGCCCACGCTGAACCCAGTGCCCACACTGACCCCCGCGCCCCCCGCTGCCCCGCTGAACCCAGTGCCCACACTGACCCCCGCGCCCCCGCTGCCCACGCTGAACCCAGTGCCCACACTGACCCCCGCGCCCCCGCTGCCCACGCTGAACCCAGTGCCCACACTGACCCCCGCGCCCCCGCTGCCCACACTGAACCCAGTGCCCACACTGACCCCCGTGCCCCCGGTGCCAAGCTGAACCCGGTGCCCACACTGACCCCCATACCCCCGGTGCCCACACTGACCTCCATACCCCCCAGTGCCCACACTGACCCTCGTGCCCCCCGCTGCCCACGCTGAACCCAGTGCCCACACTGACCCTTGTGCCCCCCGGTGCCCACACTGACCCCCGCGCCCCCGGTGCCCACGCTGAACCCAGTGCCCACACGGACCCCCGTGCCCCCGCTGCCCACACTGAACCCAGTGCCCACGCTGAACCCAGTGCCCACACTGACCCCCGTGCCCCCCGGTGCCCACGCTGAACCCAGTGCCCACACTGACCCCCGTGCCCCCCGGTGCCCACGCTGAACCCAGTGCCCACACTGACCCCCATACCCCCGGTGCCCACACTGACCTCCATACCCCCAGTGCCCACACTGACCCTCGTGCCCCCCAGTGCCCACACTGAGCCCAGTGCCCATACTGACCCCTGTGCCCCCGGTGCCCACACTGACCACCATGCTCACACTGACCCCTGTGCCCCCAGTGCCCACCATGCCCCCGGTGCCCACACTGACCCCAGTGCCCACCATGACCCCAGTGCCCACCATGACCCCAGTGCCCACACTGACCCCAGTGCCTACATGAACCCAGTGCCCACACTGACCCCTGTGCCCCCAGTGCCCACCGAGTCCCTGGTGCCCATACTGACCACCATGCCCACACTGACCCCCGTGCCCATGGTGCTCACGGTGCCCCCAGTGCCCACGGTGCCCCCATGCTCCCAATGCCCCCCATGCCCCCAGTGCCCATAGTGCTCCTGGTACCCCCAGTGCTCATCTTGTCAGGGTCACACAGAATCCCAGCATGGGGAGGTGGGAAGGGAGCCCTGGGAATCATCTCCTCCACCCACCCTGCTCCGGCAGGGCACCGATCGCCTCTTGCTCTTCCTCCTCCCAGAGCTGCTCCAGGCCCCTTAGCATCTTCCCAGTCTCCCCTGGGCTCTCTCCAGTAGCTCCCAGTCTCTGCAGCTGGGGAGCCCAGCAGACCTTTGGGGCCTCCTTGGCCATGAGGGCACCTTGCTGGCTCCTGGGCACTTGTTGTCCCCCAGCACCCCTAGGCCCTTCTCTGAGGAGCTGCTTCCCAGCAGGTCGCCTCCTCGCCTGTACTGCTGCAGGAGGTTGTTCCTCCCCGAGGGCAGGACCCTTTGCTTGCCCTGGTTGAACCCCACGAGGTTCCCCTCCCCAGCTCTCCAGCCCGGCCAGGCCTGGCTGCATGGCAGCACAGCCTGACAGGGTGCAGCCACTGCTGCCAGTTTGGGGTCACCACTCCCAGGCAGGGTCCCAGGAGGGGTCCACAGCAGCTGCTCAGCCCCTGGCTCTCCGCTGGCCCTTAACGAGCCTCACATCGACAGCTCTCCCTATGGACCTACCTACCTGTCCCCTCCACCCGAGCCCAGCTGGAGGAGGTAAGGCCCCCAGGGTGTCCTGGCTGGGCTCCTGCTGCCTCCCCTGCCTCTGGGCTCGCTGCAGCCCGGGCTGTGCCCTGTGCCAAGGAGCACCACGGGCAGGCTGGCAGGGGCCCAGCGCCGCCGTGTTCTCTGCAGCCTCAGCCCTGCTGGGAGCCTCTGCACAGCTTCCCACTTGTCTGCAGGGAGGAACTGGGCTGGGAAGTGCTGGGATGCTTGGAATGGGGCTGGGAGGTGTCCTGCCTTGATTTTTTTGGGTGCTGCCTGCACTGTTGGGGTTTTGCTGGTGGCTTCGTGGGGTGGTCAGGAAGAAGGCTCCTGCCCAGGTGAATCACCAGGCAGCTGAGCCCCTGCCAGCTCCAGCCCTTGGCCCTGGAGGCAGGCGAGGACAGGGCTGCCTGGCCAGGCCCCAGCGTGCCCCAAGCTTGCCCTGAGTGTGCCCTGAGCTCACAGAGGTCCCTGTGAGCCACAGCTCGGAGCCGCGCAGGAGGTCACTCAGTTTGCCAGGCTGCCCTCCTGCCCCTGCCACCCTCCCAGGGCCACTGTGCTGCCCCCTGCCACCCTCCCAGGGCCGCTGTGCTGCCCATGCCTCATGCCCAGCGCAGCTCAGCTGCCGAGGGGTCCCTTGTGTCCCTCCTCGCCAGCCTTGGCTGGAGGCTGCTGTTGTGTCTTGCACTTTGTCCCCCGCCGGGAGCCTCGGCGCCGGCCAGCCTGGAGCGCCGCTGCCGCGGCCTTGTCCCCACACACATCTTGTGCCTGGGGCCCCTCTCTGCCACCCTGCCTGACCTCCCAGGGCAAAGCTGTGGCTCTTACCCCAGGGGCAGAGGTCGTGTCACATCCCCTTGCCACTCACAGTGGGCACAGCCCCCACAGCACCTGGGGCTCTGGGCTGGCCCCGGGAGCCTCTCACCTTGAGTCCCACTGCAAACTCCTCACCTCGGGCTCAGGAGGGCTTTAAGCCTCCTCCCACGGAGCTGCCTTGGCTTGGCCCTGGCTCTGCTGTGCCAACCCAGCGCCAAGGGCTGTCCCCCAAGCCACCCTCAGCCTCCCCACCGGCAGCTCTCCCTGCCGTGAGGAAGTGCCCCCCCCCCCCCGTGCCCCCCTTCCCTAGCCCCCCAGCTGAGCTCTGCTGTTCTCCTTCCCCAGGACCATGCCCTGGGGGAACTTCCCCATGGAGAAGGGACATCTGTTCCGCCTGCCCTCGGCCCTCAACAGGTGAAGAGGTTTTTGATTCCCTTTTCTCCCTCTCCTTGTCCCTCAACCCAGAGAGCTGTGGCTCTGCCAGGGGCTGAGGCTCCCGGGGTGAGCCAGGGCTTGGGGCTGGCTCCTTGCTGGTGCTGCTGGCAGCAGCTCCTGCTCCATCTCCCTGGCCTGTGCCAGCCGTGCCCATTGCTCCCTGCCTGGGCCCCCCGCGGGAGGGGGCTGCATCCCCTGGGGACGGGGGGGGGGGGGGGAGCAGCTTCCTGCCTCCCAGCTGCGCCGCAGCTGAACAATGTCCCCCTTGTGCCGTCCCAGCAGCGTCCTTAGCCGAGCAGCCTCTTCCCAGCTCCTCCCCACGCTCCTCCACTTCAGCCAGCTCACTGGGGACACAATGGGTGGAGCATCCCTGGCTCCTCTGCCCCTCCAGGGGCCCAGGGGGAGCTCCTCTCACCCTGTGCCAGGGCTGGCGAGGGGGTGATGAGGGGTGACAGGGCCCAGGCCAGGGCTGTCACAGCTGTGGGGGCTGTGAAGGGTGGGGGTGAGGGCCGAGCTCAGGGCCCCCTGACCATGCCTTGGCTCCCCCCACAGAACAAACTCGGACTCAGCCCTGCACACCAGTGTCATGAACCCCACCCCCCAGGATGCCTACCTGGGCCCCGGGCAGGGGGTGCCAGCCCCTG
Organism: Colaptes auratus; assembly: GCA_015227895.2. NCBI lineage: Eukaryota > Metazoa > Chordata > Aves > Piciformes > Picidae > Colaptes > Colaptes auratus. The sequence continues at coordinate 974,547 of JAAWVA010000044.1, forward strand.
GCCGCCGCAGCGGTGAGCATCGCCCCCGGGACCCCCACAGCCCTTCCACCCCTGCAGGACCCTGCACTGGGGTCATGCAGCAGCTCCCCAGCTGGCTGCTGTCTCCTGTGTCCTGCTGCTAAAGGTCAGCTGCTCTCTTGCAGGTTTTCTGGATGGGGATGTGGACAATAAAGGTGAGAGCCTGCCCCTGGCTGGCAGGGGTCTGTGTCCCCCTTCAAAGTGGGATATGGGGGCCCCAGGGTGGCTGGCGGGGGGGGGGGTCTGTAGTGCCCCATTCCTGAGGTGAGGGTGGGCTCTGTTGCTCTGCCCACCCTGACCCTCTGTCCCCCCCCCTCCTTGCCAGTGTTCCCTTTCCAAGTGCCTCCCATCGAAGAGACCTTCGACGACAGCAAGCACTCTCTGAAGCCCTGGGACACCAAGAAGGTGAGTGCAGAGCAAAGGTGCTGAGGAAGTCCCCCCATGTCCCCCTGCCCTGTGACATGGCTCAGCCTGCTTCCTGCCCTCAAACCACCACAGTGCTGGGGGTGGTGTCCCAGCCTGGCCTCACTGCTCTCTGGTCTCGCAGCTCTCCTCCTCCTCTGCCCGGCCACGCTCCTGCGAAGTCCCTGGGATCCAGTAAGTCACAGATTGATACCAGGGTTGGGTTGGAAGGGATCTCAAAGCTCTGCCAGTTCCAACCCCCCCCCCCTGCCTCGCCCAGGGACACCTCCCACCAGCCCAGGCTGCTAAAGGCTTCCTCCAGCCTGGGCTTGGACACTTCCAGGCGGGAGGCAGCCATGGCCTCCCTGGGCAGCCTGTTCCAGTGTCTCCTCACCCTCACACTCAAGCATTTCCTCCTCCTCTCCACTCTCAATCTCCCCTCTCCCAGCTCAAAGCCATTGTCCCTTGTCCTGTCTCTCCCAGCCCTTGTCAGAAGTCCCTTCCCAGCTCTCCTGGAGCTCCTTCAGGTACTGGAAGGCTGCCCTGAGGTCTCCCTGGAGCCTTTTTTCTCTTCTCCAGGCCAAACAGCCCCAACTCTCCCAGCCTGGTTGCAGTAGTCCTGGATGGGCATTTGAAGCACGTGGGTGGCTGTGGGAAAGGGCTGGGAGAGGGCTGAGCTGCTGGGGGTGGGGGGGATGCTGGAGGGGGCAGCAGCCTTCCCACACCAAGTGTGGCTTTCTCTCTCTCTTTTCCCCTCTCCCAGCATATTTCCATCCCCAGACCAACCTGCCAGCATCCCTCTCATCCCCTCGGCCCTCAACACCGGTGGCTCCCTTCCCGACCTCACCAACCTGCACTTCCCCTCCCCGCTGCCCACCCCCCTCGACCCGGACGAGAGTCCCTACCCCAGCCTGAGTGGGGGCAACAGCACCAGCAACCTGGCCAACACCATGACACACCTGGGCATCAGCGGGGGCATGGGCCTGGGCCCCGCCTACGACTCGCCAGGTGAGGGCTGGCCCCGGCCCCTGGCACCGGAGAGCCAGAGAGGGCTCTGGGGCAGGGAGCTGCCTGCGGTGGGTGCTCGGTGGAGCTGGGGCAGAGGAGAGGAGACCTCCCCCCAGCCCCAGCCCGCAGCTGCCTGTGGCACAGATCAGCCTCTCCAGGCCATCCCGGTCTGGGGGGCGGGGAGAGCTGCGGGGGTCCAAGGATGTGGAGGGTCCCACTCCTGCCCCAGTGCCCTCCGTGTGCCAGTGCTGCTCCGGGCTCTGTGTGTTTCTTGTCTCTGTCTCCATCGTTTTGGTCACCTCAGTCACCTCCATCCCACCCCGGGGCAGTGGGGGAGCCCCAGCCTGGCCCAGCCCGGGGAGCAGCGCCTGGGGCAGGGGGAGGCTGGGTGGGTAACAGCTGTCTCTTGTTTTTTGTCCCCACAGGACTTACCTCTCCTATGCAGAGCTCCCTGAGTAACCCCTCCCTGCAGTCCTCGCTTAGCAACCCCAACCTCCAGGCCTCCCTGCGCAGCCCCTCGCTCCAGTCCTCCCTCAGCAACCCCTCGCTCCAGTCTTCCCAAAGCAGTTCCTCCATCCCCTCCTCGCTCTCCAACCAGTCCCTGCCTTCCTCCCTCTCCTCCTCGCTCAGCAACCCCTCCCTGCCCACGTCCCCCCCGCAGCCAGCCCCTCCAGTCCTCCCCCAGCAACCCCAGCCTGCCCTCCGGCTTGAGCGGCTCCTCCTACCCCCTGGTGCAGGCCTCCATAACCACCTCGCCCCGCCGACGGGTCCCGCTCAGCCCCCTCACCCTCCCCATGGGTGGCGACTCCAGAAGGCAGCACCCCAAACAGTTCTCACCAACAATGTCACCCACATTGTCCTCCATCACCCAGGTATGCATGGAGCCAGCGCCCGGCCCTGCGCCGCTCCTCCGCTCCCCTCCACCTCTCTCCTGTCTGTCTCCATCCTCATCTCAGCCACGCGCCAGGGAAGCCCCCGCGCCTCAGCACGGTGGGGGATGGGGGCGCACACCCTAATGGCACGTCCCAGCCGGGGATGCCCCTCCAGGGGCTGCTGGGGGCAGGGTTTCGGCACCAGGGCTGAGATTTGGGGTCTCTGAGCCGCTGGGGTCTCTCTCCCCGCCCCGCTGCCGGTGCTGGGGGCCGCACCGGGGAGGGGCTGGCGGAGCCTGGGGCGCGGAGCAGAGAGGCCAGATCCTGCCGGGTGCTGAGTGCAAGCTGACAGCCTCCCCTCCCTCCTCCTCCCCCCCCCCCCCCCCCCCCCGCCCTGTCTCTCTCCACAGGGGGTGCCTCTGGACACCAGCAAGCTGCCGGCAGACCAGCGGCTGCCTCCCTACTCCTACGGCCAGCCTGGGCTGCTGCTGCCGGCCCAGCAGGGCCAGAAAGCTCTGCACCAGTCCCCCCCCCAGCCACCGCTGCCCCCCGCCCCTCCCGCCAGGCTCCCAGCGCCCCCAGTGCCGCCGAGCGCAGCCCCGCAGCGCCCCTACGCCCACCACTACCAGCACCAGCAGCATGAGCCCTCCCTGCAGCAGCAGCTGGCGCAGCAGCCCCTGAGCAACTTCAGCCTGGGCAGCGTGAGTGAGCCTGGGGGGCGGGCAGGGGGCACGCAGCAGGGACCTCGACAGGCAGGGGGCAGTGGCCAGAAACTGCCCAGCAGAAAAGGACTGGGGGTGGGGGGGTGTTGGGCTCTTCTGCCAAGGGACAGGTCAAGAGGAAGCAGCCTCAGGCTGCACCAGGGGAGGTTCAGGTTGGCCTTGAGGAACAATTTCTGCCCCTTGAGGCTTGGCCAGGCCTAGCCCAGGCTGCCCCAGGGCAGTGGTGGAGTCTCCATCCCTGGAGGGGGTTCCAAGCCCTGGAGCTGTGGTGCTGAGGGCCGTGGGGTGGTGGTGCTGGGGCAGGGCTGGATTCGGTGATCTGTGAGCTCTCTTCCCTGCTTCCCTGATGCTCATCCCCATAACCCTTCTGTCCCTGCAGTTTGACCAGTTTGGGATGGGGGAGAGCCCCACTGGCAACAGCAGCAGCTTCCCTGAGGAGCTGGGGACCCTGAGCTACCCTCCCCCCGAGGGCAGCTACGACCCCCAGGTCCTGAACCGGCAAAACCTCAGCAACTGCGGCCGCCACGGCCCCATCCCCAACATCATCCTGACAGGTGGGCAGCCTGGGGGCACCTCTCTGAGAGCAAATCTTGTGAGGAGCAGCAGAGGGACCTGGGGTTGTGCAGCCTGGAGAAGAGGAGGCTGAGGGAGACCTCATTGCTCTCTGCAGCTCCCTGAAAGGAAGCTGGAGCCAGGTGGGGGTTGGGCTCCCCTGTTAAGGAGCAAGGGACAGGACAAGAGGAAATAGCCTCAAGTTGCCCCAGGGGAGGTTCAGCTTGGCCATGAGGAACAATTTGTGCCCTGCAAGAGTGGCCAGGGCCTGGCCCGGGCTGCCCAGGGAGGTGGTGGAGTCCCCCATCCAGGCAGGTGTGGCCATGGCTCTGGGGCAGGCTCTGGTGGTGTTGGGTTGCTGGCTGGACTCGGTGACCTCGGAGGGCTTTCCCAACCCAAGCAGTTCCGCGGCTCTCTGATCCTCACCTCTCATTTTTCCCCTCCCCGCCAGGAGATTCCCCTCCTGGTATCTCCAAGGAGATCGCCACGGCGCTGGCCGGCGTCCCGGGCTTCGAGGTGGAGGCGGCGAGCCTGGGGCTGGAGGAGGAGCTGCGGATCGAGCCGCTGACGCTGGATGGCCTCAACATGCTGAGCGACCCCTACGCGCTGCTCACCGACCCTGCCGTCGAGGACTCCTTCCGCACCGACCGCCTCCAGTGAGGGGCCTGGCACTCGGCAGAGGTGGCGGGGGGCTGCACCACCGGCGCCCCCCCCCCCCGCCCGACCCGTGGACCCTCATCTGTCCCCCGGGTTTCCCCCTCCCTTCCCCCAGCCTCCCCCTTCCCCTTTGTCACGTTTCTTCCAGAGGGTGGGGGCCACCCAAGGACAGGGCCGGGGGACGCCGGGGCGGTGGGAACTGGGGGCGGGCACACACAGACACGAGCCAGGAGCTCTCAAACCACCTCCCCCACCCCCCAACCCCCGGCGGAGAGGGGGCTCCCACCCCCCAGGGGTGACTGTACATAGCCCTGTAGGTAGAGACCCCCCGGGGGCGCGGGGGGGGGCTGCTTCTGTTTTTATTTTCCTGGCTAATCACCGTGTGGAGGAGAAATCCTGCCCCCAGCTGCACCCCATATGTACCCCCCCACCCCCCCCAACCGTACCCAGCTGCTGGGGACCCCACGGGACGTGTAGAAAGCACTTGTAACTTTGCCCCCCCCCCCTTTCTCTCTCCCCAAAGCCCCCCAAGGGAGTGTGGGGACCCCGTCCGCAGGCGGGGGGGACCTGGGGCCCCAGGACCTGTGCTCCTGCCCCTCCCCCCCCAGCCCAGAGTGATTTATTATTATTATTTTTTAAAATATATTATATGTTAATTAAATGCTCCCTGTGATGGTGCCTGCCTGGCTTAATGGGGGGGGGCACCCATACAACTGGATGAGATGGGGGGGGTACCCCCCTGGGAGTGTTTTGGGGGCCACAGTGGGCCAATTCGCTGCTCCAGGCCCCCCACCCTGGGTGCTGGAGGGTTCCTGGCTATTCTCGGGGTGCTGGCAGTGGTCCCTTGGGGTGTCCCTGCCAGCGTCTGGGAGTGCTGGGGGATTGGGGGGGGGGGGGGGAGGATGTGTCTCAGATCTGGCAGCTTCTAAGGGTGCTGCGGGGGTGGGGGCGAGTCCTGGGCTGGTTCTAGCGCTGCTGGGGGTGGTCCAAGGGGGTCGCGGTAGCTTCTGGGGCTCTTCGGGGTGCGGGAGGGGTCCCTGAAAGGTCCTGGTGGTACTGGGCAGGGGTCCTCGTAGGTCCCGGTGTCCCCCGGCGGGCGCAGAGAGCCCTCCCGTCCGCCAGGGGCCGCTGTGCGCGGCGGCGGGGCCGGGCGGGCGCGCGGGAGCGGCCCGGTGTAGCCCAGCGGCGCGGCCCGGCCCGGCCCGGCCCGCAGGTACCGGGGGTGAAACGGGGCCGGGGCCGGCGGGGCTGGGGCCTGTGGGGCCGGGAGCAGCGCCTGGGCTGGGGGTAGAGCCTGCGGGGCCAGATGTAGGGCCGGGGCCCGAGATAGGGCCTGTGGGGCCCGGCCTGTGCCCGGGGGGCGTGGGGTCGGGCGTGGGGGCTGAGGAGCCGGCCGTGAGGTGCCTGGAGCCGACTGGGTGCTGCGCAGGGCCGAGTGGGCAGAGCGTGGGGCCGGGGCTAGGGCCTGGGCCGGCTCTAGGCCCTGTAGGGCCAAGTGTATGGCTGTGGGGCTGGGCGTGTGTGGGGCTGCAGGGCAGGCAGGGCCGGCTGGGAGGCTGTGCAGGGCTCCCTGCGGGGCAGCCTCTGTGTACAGAGCCCGGCTGGGGGTGGTCAGGCTGATCTTCGACAGGGCCTCCATTTCCCCCCCAGAATCTCCATCGCGAGATGGGGCCGGGGTGATGGGGATGGGGGGCGTTGAGGGGATGTGCGCTGAAGCTTTCTGGGTTTCATGGGGTGCGGGGAGCCGTGGGGCAGAGGCCACACAGTGGGACAAAGTCCCCCAGGCACTGTGGGGCAGGGACTGCCAGGGACACGCTGCAGCTGGAGCTCCCCTGGCTTTGGGGCACTGCCCTGGGCAGGCTCGCCCCTAGCTGGCGGCCGAATCCAGCCTGGGGAAGGTCCTGACACACACACACCCCACCCCGCAGTCACCACTTCCCCTTTGGCAGCCCCACAGAGGGGCCGGTTCCTGCTCTTGCTGCAGCTGGGCACAAAGCCCAGACTCCCCCATGGGACTCCTCCGTGGGGCTGCCCACACTGGGGGTCACCAGGACCCCTCCTCTAAGACCCTGCCATGTCCTGCTGGCTCCCAGTGGGGCGCTCACTGCGGGAGCCTGGCCAGGAGGACCCAAGAGAGAGAGAGAGGGGAACGTGTTGGGGGGCAGAGGGTGGCTGTGCGCCCCCCGCCCCGCTGGTTTCTCCCCACCTGAAGGGGGTAGCAAGAAGTGAAAGCAGGAGCCGGGGCTGCGTCTCTGCAGCTCGGCCCTCACCGCGCAGCGCTGCGCTAAAAATAGCTCTGATGGCTTGCGGGGGGGTTGGGGGGTCCCGGAGTCCCTGGCCAGGCTCCAACTGCTGCCATGTCCCTGCCTCTGCCAGCATGGGGGAGGCTGGCACAGCCCCAGTGGGCTGGGGTCCCCCTCCCCCC